>JAQGAZ010000991.1:0-39153 GCA_034692225.1 Polydesmus complanatus
ACGCTAAGCGCACCTCCCCCCCCCCCCAACCAGCCACTGGGGGTAATTGAACCGGATTCATCGCTTTTAATGCAACATCTGGATGGAAACGCTAAATCGGGGTTGAAGTTTCATTATTAGGCGATGCAAAACGATTAAAGTGGGAAAAATGATATTATTAGCATTAAGCAACGTTATATCCGGGAAATTAAGAAATGCTAAATCCGGGTGAATTAATTAAAGGTAAAAGCGCGTGAAGTTATGAAACGATGAATACGGGAAAACTAGAGAACTTTAAATCCGGGAAAAGTAAAAAAAAAAAACGTTAAATCCGAGAAAATTAAAAAAAACGTTAAATCTGGGAAAATTAAAAAAAAACATTAAGTCTGGGAAATTAAAAAAAAAACGTTAAATCTGGGAAAATTAAAAAAAAACGTTAAATCTGAGAAAATTAAAAAAAAACGTTAAATCTGAGAAAATTAAAAAAAAAACGTTAAATCTGGGAAAATTAAAAAAAAAAAAACGTTAAATCTGGGAAACTAAAAAAACAAACGTTAAATCTGGGAATGTTAAGAAACGTTAAAAACGGGAAAATTTTTGGACGGTAAACCCGAGCAAATAAAAAAAACGTTAAATTCGGGAAAATTAAAAAAAAAAAAAAAAACGTTAAATCCGGGAAAATTAAAAAAAACGTTAAATCCGGGAAACTTAATTAAAGGTAAAAGCGCGTAAAGTTAAGAAACGATGAATACGGGAAAATTAGATAACGTTAAATCCGGGATGCTGAAAAAAAAAACGTTATATCCGGGAATGTTAAGAAACGTTAAATCTGGGAATGTTAGAAAACGTTAAATCCGGGAAGCTTAGACAAATCTAAACTGGAGTGGAGTTGCGCGCGCAGCACTCTGTAATCGGTTAGGCAGGCAGAGGGTGTGACGTAATGATAGGGTACCGGTAGGTGAGGGTAGGTAGGGGTGGCAGGTGGCGCTCCCTCTATCTTCCACGCGCCATCCACACGCAGGAGCAGCTGCACTCCCCTCTCCCACTCCCTCTCCTCTTCCCCCTCCCTCTGGTGGCAGGTGATGGCCATGCGCACCCAGCGGTGAACAAGGAGCGAGGGCTTTGTATTACATCAAAGGGCTTCTCGTCTTTTCACCATCGCAGAAAGCTCTATTTTTAGTAGAATAACTGTAAAAGGGCACAAATATAGAAAGCGGGTCTTTTCAATATTGGAAATAGAATTTTAGGGCAGCGGAAGTCGTAAAAGTTGAGAGGTGTACACTGCTAACTAACTATAGTAGCTCAAGGTGTTTGTTGGGTGTGCCCAGGAACACCCGGCCCACTCTTCGCTTCTTGTTAGCATTACATAGAATTTATAGACTGTGCACCTCCATTTTCGTATGGTATTTGAAGAAGGGTGTGCCGCGGAACACCCGGCACTGTTTTCACAGTTAATTGGTATTACGTACAGAGTGTGCACTACTGTAAAACGCGTTGTTGGTAGAGAAGGGGTGCCGCGGACCACCCTGCACACTTTTCTCTATCCATTCGCATTAAATACACCGTCGTACAAGGTGTGCACTTTTGGATTGCACTACAGGTGTGCCGCGGAACACCCGCCACACTGTTTCCTATCCTTCAGCATTACACACAGGGTGTGCACTTTCAATGTCGTAATTAGTTTTGATTACAGGGTGTGTTCAGTTGAATTTTTTAAGGTGTGCCGCGGAACACCCGTCACACTCTTCGCTATCCTTCAGCATTGTGTACAGGGTGTGTTCTACGGTGTGCACTTCGTAAAAATGCTAGGAGAATGGCAGGGTGTTCCGCGGCACACTCTTCCGTTTAAAACTCGTACAGTAAATTAGAAAAGAATGTGCTAGGCTTAATTAGTCCTCGTCTAAGGAGACTAATCTGTCTCTAAGTGGGGGTAGGAGATAGTAGGGGTTACGGAGAAGAGTGAGGGGTAGGGGTTAAGGTCAAGGAGGACCCTTCGTTCTCTCTCTCTCCTTCACTTTCCCAATGTCAACACCGCTCCACCTGCCTTCAGTTGTGTCTTCAGGTCGCTCACCTTCTTATACACAAACACACACGCGAGCGAGTGAAGGGTGTGCCCGGGGGTGCACCGCACCTGCCACTCGCTCTCTCTCTCTCTCTCCTTAAGGAATGCGATGATCATCCGCGATTTATTGATCTAGATTAAGATATTTAATCGAAGATTTATGGCTTTATTATTCGCAGCGAAAACATAGCGTCATAAATGAGGCTAGGTCTCACTTTGAAACTCTTAACTAAGACTTGCATTCGCTTTGAACCTCTTTAAAAAGACCAGTTTTTGATTTAATTTTTTTAATTAAGACCAGTTCTTACCTTAAATCTCTTCAATTAGTCCAGTTGTGGCTTTGAATCTCTTAAATAGGACCAGTAATTGCTTTGAATTTTTTTAATAAGACCAGTGTTCGCTTTGAATCTCTTAAATAAGACCAGTTGTGGCTTTGAATCTCTAAAATAAGGCTAGTGTTCGCTTTTAATCTCTAAAATAAGACCTGTAATTGCTTTTAATCTCTTAAATATGACCAGTAATTGCTCTGAATCCCTTGAGCGAGACCACTGTTCGCTTTTAATCTCTTAAATAAGACCAGTAATTGCTTTGAATCTCTTAAATAAGACCAGTATTTGCTTTGAATCTCTTAAATAAGACCAGTATTTGCTTTGAATCTCTTAAATAAGACCAGTAATTGCTGTGAATCTCTTAAATAAGACCAGTAATTGCTTTCAATCTCTTACACAAGACCAGTTCTTGCTCTGAATCCCTTGAGCAAGACCACTGTTCGCTTTAAATCTCTTAAATAAGACCTAGTAATCACTTTGAACCTCCTAATTAAGACCGTTTCTCACTTTCAACTTCTTAAATAAGACTCATTCTAGCTTTGAATCTCTTAATTAAGACCAGAATTAACATTTGAATCTCTTAAATTAGACCAGTAATCGCTCGTGTAGGCTATAAGGTCAGCTGGCACGCGTCTTACACTGGTCTCCATAGTGACGTTGTTGCGTACGGATGACGTCATGGGCACGTGTCCCGCTTATGTGGGGTGATGTACCGTGTCTCGTCCTCCTCAAGGCAGGTGTGTGTGCGCGTTGAAGTAGGTGCAGCAGCTGCGTGTGGAGGGAGCGATAGGAGGAGGTGCAGAGAGAGAGAGAGATAGAGAGGGAGCAGCAGGTGAGGGGAAGCTCACTGAGCATGCGCGCGCACCCAATGCCTATTGAAAGGTGAGAGGAGAGAATAAACAGCTTTACAAATTGAGAGAGAGGGAGAGAGAGAGAGAGAGATGAAGGGTGCAGTCATTTAAATAATAAAAACACGCTACTCATTCTACCTTTATGACGTCATTTATTGTGATTTTTATTTTCTTTTTTACAATTTAGAAAATATTCTTATTAAAATTAGAGTTATAATGGGCCCTTATAGTTCCCTCATGGGCATGATGTCGGTGGCAGGGGTAGTGACCCTTTTGTCGGGCATAGCGTAGTAGAGCTTCTGCCAAAAGAGTTTCTCTCCCCACTTGAGATAAGTGTTGGTCTTGAGATACAACTTCATCTCTGGGTCTAAGGTCTCTGGGACTTGTCCTAATAAGATGACCAACACCCTCGGACACCTATCCTCCAGCATCTTCATGTGAGCGCTCTTGAACTCGAACCGACACCACCCACTACTCACGAAGCTCTCACTCAACACTACGATGGTTCTGCAACTCATGTCGATGGCGTCTAATATGCTGTCCTGGATATAGGCTCCACCGGGGAAGTCCCTGTGGTGGATGCACAGGCGATAGGGCTTTTCAATGGCTTCTAATCCTGGCATTAGGTCATTAATTAAAAACCCAGTGTCGTCGCTGTTATAAGCCATAAAAGCGTCGTATTGCTTGTTGCCTACTTCCTCTTCCGCTCGATGGAACACGCGCAGTCCGTAATGCGAGTAAATGAGCACTTGCAATTCGAAGCGCCACTTGAACACTAAGACGGAAATGACCAAAGACAGGAAGCCGAAAGTGAGAGTTACGATCAAAACCGTTCGTTGGATTTGAGTGGAACAATGGTCCTCCATGTTGAAGTTAGCGATGTTCCATTGTCGGCCATTGCCCTCTTCCTCCGTGCAGTTTAGGGCCAATTTATTGGCCACGGGAGTGGAGGGGTTGACTAAAATGGCTCTGAATGGCTTGATGAAGGTGCAGGCGCAGGACCATGGATTGTTATACAGAGTAAGGTTTCTCAAGAACTCTAAACCCGCGAATTGCTCCAGTTCCAATTGATGTAAGTTGTTATTGTGCAGGTGTAGAATTATTAAGTTACTCAAAGCGCTAAACGCGTCATCCGCCAATTGCCCTAAGTGATTATAGGATAAACTTAGTTGGGCCAACCAGGCTCGGTTACGAAATAGCCCTTTGGGTAGTAGTTGCAATCGATTAAAACTGAGGTCCAAATGTCTCAATCCACTTAGCCTATCGAAAGCTCGGGCTTCGATGACTTCCACTTTAGAACGGGAAACATTTAGCCTAATGATTTGCGCGTCTAACTGACCGAAATTGAAAGGGCTCACGCGCGTAATTGAGTTCTGACTTAGATCCAAAGTTATTTCCGCGTGAGCTAAGCCCTGGTCAAAGGTGAAATTGCTCGGTGTTGTCCGGAATTGTTTGTTATTGCACAGGAAATGAATGGTGTTGAAATTCTTATCGGATAAACAGGTACAATTGAACGGACAGCTCAGTTGGCACTTCTTAGGCTTCTCTTCCTCCTCCTCTTGAGGACATTGACAACGGGTACTATTGCCGTAGTCCGATTTACACAGGAAATGATCATCTTCCAGGGCTTTCAAGCGCACGAGTTCTTTGGCGGATGGGCTTATGTGAGTCGCTCTGTAGTTGGTTTGAAAGCAAAAGAGCTGGTCCAAGTCAGCGAACTGCATGGAACTAACTGATTTGGAATATTTGATCCACATATTTTCGCAGGAACATTTAATAGGATTTGAAATCAAGTAATAATTGACTCGCGTATTGAATTGCGCGCCCACCAGTTGATTTTCGCACAGTACTTTAATGTTGTTACCCTGCAGATGGACAGAATGCAATTGGCTTAATTTTTGTTGGACAATGTCGGCGAAAGACAAGATGCGCTTGATGAAATTGAAACTGAAATCCACCGCTCGAATGGTGGACGGCAGTCGCAGGTGTTCGATGGTCAACAGTTGATTGTAGGAGAAGTTGGCCGAGGTTAAATTCCATCGTTGACCCATGGAGAAGTCAAAGGATGCTTCGATAGTCTGGATTTGATTGTTGGTGATGGACAATTGGTTCACGCTGCGTGGGAAATTTTGAAAAGAAAATAAAGTTAAGTTATTGTAGTCTAAATTGAGGTCGAAAATTATATGGGAACTTTTGAAATTGCAACTTTTTTGGGACAATTGGTTATGGGATAAGTCCAGGAAGTTCAATTGCTTTAAGTTGTCCAACGCACCAATTTCGATGTAATTCAATTGGTTGTTCGATACGTCCAATATAGCCAATTGACTGCAATTGACCAAGTGGTATCTATCGATGTACTTGATTTTATTACGTTGAACTTTTAGTTCCTCGAGGTTGTAGAGATGGCCGATGGGCGGGAATTCCATCAACTCATTCTCTTTCAACTCTATTATCTCCAAATTTAAATTGTCTTCGAAGGTATTCACCGGCAATTGTTCTATTTTGTTCTCGTATAAATTGATAAATCTCAACGAGATTAAATTTTGAAACGCGTTTTCATTCACTTCCGTCATTTCATTATTAGTCATTTCTAGGTTAGTTAAGTTAACTAAATTAGTCAATTGCACCCCGACATTTCGCATTTCGTTCTCGGAAATATCTAGTTCTTCTAAACTCGATGGAAAAGATGACGTATCATTCGAGAACAATTGTAAGCGATTGTAGGCTAACGATAGAAATTTTAGCGAACTTAGCTTAAAAATGGCTGTTAAAGCCGGAAGTTGCAACCGATTGATCCTTAAATCGATATATCGAAGGTTCGCGTTGTTCCTGAATAAGTTCCTACGTAAATGAGTTAATTCATTGGAAGACAACAACAGCGCTTTTAAGTTGGCCAGATGGACAAAAGCCTCCTCTTCAATAGACTTCAATCCGCACAAGTGAATGTTTAAAACTTCCAATTGTCTGAATTGACAAAACGAATTGTTCGATAAAGATTCAATTTCACCGCCTACGATGTTAAGGAAGTTTAATTTGTACCGACACTCACTCGTGTCCGTGGAGGAGCAATTGCCTCCTCCACCACCCAATTGTCCCACTTTGATATCTTCAACGAAAAATGTTTGGAAAGTTTCGAGAGATCGGAACTCACTGTCGCACATGGTGTCATTCACTGACTGTAAAGTACGAAACACCGCTTTCAATTGACGCGCCTTTTCGACCGGAAGTAGCTGACTATTATTACAATGTCCGATTAAAGGATTGATCGTAGTTGACTCCTCTCTGTGGAATGGATTGACGTAGCAATTGACCTTTGTTGGACACGTGATGTAAATTTCACCCGAAGCATCGAGTGCTGGAAAGTAACATGAGTTGCCAACTTCCGGTTTACCTTTTATTAGCAGAGCAGTGTATTGCTCGTTGACTAATTTGTCCACTGAATTTTTGAAATTATTGTTTTGAGCGTTGACAGTGAGTGAGAGAAACGATAAGAAACACATAGAAAACAACATAGTCGACCGGGTGTTTTTTTTTAGAGTTGAGGTTGCTTATCGAATGCGGTTTGTTGTTTGACTGAGTTTCCTGCTTTTCAACGGAGCTGACGAATTTAATTATTGAGGGAAAAACCTACTTTTATCCTTTGGAAAGAGAAGTTGCTTCTCATTGGCTGTTTCAAGGTTTTTCCATTAAACCATATTTTCCTCATTGGTTTTCCTCCCTGAATACCGCTACTAGATAAACGTATACAAGCTGCACCGCATTGGCTCCATGCTATGGGGTGCAGTGTTTTTAGGCGTAACTCAATGCGAATTGTAAGGGGCAGCAGCACGTGCGTCGAGTGCGATGCGGGGCAGCTCACTTTTGTTATCTAATGTTAATCCAATGAGGTTGTTAAGGAGCAGATTTCACCATGTGAATTTTTTTTTTTAATTTAATTGATGGTTTAGTGATTTTTTTTTACGAGTATACAAGTTTTGTTTTTTGAACATTAACCAGAATGAGGCGATTGTTTTGGTTAATGTAGATCAACTGGTACAAGTCCGATTTTTTTTTTTTTTTTGTGATTAACGTCTGGTTTTTTTAACAAGTTCGTGATAAGAGTAAGGTTTTTGAAGACAGAAATTAATATTTTTTTCTCTTAAAATTATTTAAAACAATTAACATACATACGCAAGCATAGTAGATTTACATCTGATACATTTATCAACTTTTAATTTTTATTTATTTTTTTTTTTTGAAAAATATTAAAAAATAAAATTATTTATACAGAGGAAATTGATTATTTTTCAAGTGCATTATTTAAAAATAACTTTTTACTATAATAATTGAAGAGGAAGTAGTTCATCCTGTTATTGTTGAACTTCAGGCATTTTTTTTTTTTTTTTTTATTCTCGCAGGTAATTAATAATTAACTCAAAAAAATTTGATTTCTAAAGAAGTGTTTACTTAAAATTTTTTTTTTAGAATATTTAAGGTTAATCCTATAAGGTTGTTAAGGGGCAGACTTCACCATGTGAACACTTTTTTTTTTTTAAAAAATTCATTGATGATTTAGTGGTTTTTTTTTTTTTGTAAATAAACAAGTTTTTCTTATTGCGTAATCAGCTGCATTTTTCAACATTAACCAGAATGAAGTGGTTATTTTGGTTAATGTAGATCAACTGGTAAAAGTCCAATAATTTTTTTTGGTGATTAACGTCTGGTTTTTTTTAACAAATTGCTGACAAGAATAAGGTTTTTCAAGACTGCGAAACTTATACCGGTATTTTTTTTTGTAAAAATTATTTAAAACAATTAATAAGCATGTACATGCGCAGTAGTTTCATTTCTGGTACTGTAGCATTTTTTTAAATTTTTTTTATTTTTTTTTAAATTAAAAACATACCGTAATGTTATTTAAACTGAGAAAATTGATGGTTTTTCAAATGCATTCTTTTATTTTTATTATAACAATTGAAGAGGAAGTTGTTCATCCTGTTATTGCTAAACTTTATGTTGTTTTTTTTTTTTATTTTTATTATTGCTGGGTTCTATTAAGCAACTATTATTAATACTGTAATTAACTCAAAAAATTTGACTTCTAAAGAATTGTTTACTTAAAAAAAATTGATTAAAACTGCGCATGCGTCACTTCCTATATTATTAACACATATAAAGCCACTGTCAATTTTAAATATTTTGTCAGTTTAAAATTTTTTTTTAATTTCTTTTTTACACTAGTGTAATTTTATTTCTCTATTGAACTCCATTACTTTACATGATATTCCATTGGTAGTGGTCAACTACTGTTCATTTCCTTTATTCTTATAAATAATTATCATCTTCATATTTCATACATTCAATAACACATATTGATTCTGCAATTAAAAAAGATTACTTATTATCAATAGCAAATCAAACACTTTAGCCTTACTTTGTCATACTTAAACCATCAGAGTCGTTATAGTTCCCTCATGGGCATGATGTCGGTGGCAGGGGTAGTGACCCTTTTGTCGGGCATAGCGTAGTAGAGTTTCTGCCAGAAGAGTTTCTCTCCCCACTTGAGATAAGTGTTGGTCTTGAGATACAACTTCATCTCTGGGTCTAAGGTCTCTGGGACTTGTCCTATTAAGATGACCAACACCCTCGGACACCTATCCTCCAGCATCTTCATGTGAGCGCTCTTGAACTCGAACCGACACCACCCGCTACTCACGAAGCTCTCACTCAACACTACGATGGTTCTGCAACTCATGTCGATGGCGTCTAATATGCTGTCCTAGATATAGGCTCCACCGGGGAAGTCCCTGTGGTGGATGCACAAGCGATAGGGGTTGGCAATAGCCTCTAAGCCAGGTAAAAGGTCATTGATTAGGAATGTCTCATCATCGCTGTTGTAGGCCACAAAAGCATCGTACTGCTTCTCTTCTACTTCTTCTATTCGATTGAAGATGCGCATACCGTAGCGAGCATAAGCTAACACTTGAAGTTCATAGCGCCATTTGAACACCAGGCCCACAGCTACCGCAATGATAAGTACAATAGTGGCAGACACAGTTATAGCAATTATTTGGTTTTGAGTAGTACAGTGGTCTATGTTGAAATTAACAATGTTGAATTCTTCTTCATTGTTTTTGGTGCAATTGAGTTCTAATTGTTTGTACACTGGGATAGAAGAGTCGACTAAAAGGGATCTAAATGACTTGACGAAGGCGCACTTGCAGGACCATGGATTTCTATGCAGGGTAATGTTGCTCAAGGACTTTAAATCCACAATTTGTTTGAGTTCCAACTGATTTAATTTGTTGTTGTGCAAATATAGATATTGTAAGTTAATTAAATAGTTAAATGTGTCATCCTCTAAATGTCTCAAGTGATTATATGATAAATTAAGAAGGGCCAAATGCTTTAAATGATGAAAAAGCTTATTGGGTAAGGCTTCCAGATGATTAGAACTCAGGTCTACCTTGCCAAGGTGAATTAGTTTATCAAAAGTTCCATCATCAATGGATTTTACAAGGGCATTGGACAGAATTACTGCAATGATTCGTCCATCTAGATTTCCCAAATTGAATGGAGTAACACGTGGGATAGAGTTCTTACTTAAATCAAATGTAATATTAGAACGATTGAAGTAGCCATCATAAACAAATTTGCTGGGAGTTTGTTGAAACTTTGTCGTTGCACATCAAATAAATTGTTCTAAGATTTATACTAGATAAACAAGTGCAGTTGAGTGGACAGCTTAACTTACACGGAGTATGATATTGTGGAGGACATTCACAACGATTGTGATTCACATAGTCGGATTGGCACAAAAAATGATGGCGATTTAATGTTTTCATTTGCACAAAACTATGTGAAGCTGCCTCTGCGTGAGGCAACACGTGATGGCAATAAATGCTATCGTAGTCTGCAAATATCATCGAATTATATTCTCTGATCCAATCATTTTCACAGGTGCATTTCAGAGGATTTGATGATATGAAATATTTGATTTGTTTACTAGATCTGAACAATACATTTGCGCATAGTAAGGTGATATTGTTATCTCGCAAATCCACAGACTGCAATTGGTTTAATTTTTGCTGTTTTATTGCTCTGCTTGCCATTATCCGGCTAATGTGATTTGATGAGAAAGAAATGGATTGGATAGTAGGAGGTAATTGAAGATGTTCAATTGATACGAGCGAGTTGTTGGAAATGTCCAGAAAAGTTAAACTCCATTGCTGCTGCTGTTGATGACTGGAGAAATCAAACACTTCGATTGTCTCAATTTGATTACAGCGAATGGACAATTGGCTCACGCTGCGTGGAAAATCTTTGAATGAAAATGTGGTGAAATTATTATAGTTTAAATCCAATTTAAATATTATATTGGAACTTTTGAAATTGCAACTTGTTTGGGACAATTGATTGTGGGATAAATCAAGCACATCCAATTGACTCACATTATCGAACACACTTTCTTCGATAAAGCTCAATTGGTTGTACGATAAATTGAGGTGGAACAATTGACTACAATTGAATAAATGGCTTCCAAGAATGGAACTGATTCTATTATGTTGAACTTTTAATTCCCTGAGGTTGTAGAGATGACTGACAGGAGGGAACTTAATCAACTTATTCACACTTAGGTCTATTGTCTCCAATTTCAAATTGCTTTTGAATGTATTCGCTGGCAATTGCTTTATTTTCTTTTTAATTAAACTAATACATTTTAAGGATGTTAATTTTTGAAAAGCATTTTCATCCACTTTCATCACTTTTGGTTTTCGGGATGAATCATACTCTATGTTGGAAATAGATAGTTGTTCTAAGCTCGACGGAAAAGATGATGATGAATCATTCAACGATGTTATGTTATTGTCATTTAACAATAGAAATTGAAGTGATCTAAGTGGAATAAGAGTTTTTAAAACTGGAAGTTGTAAGTAATTGCCTGATAGATCTATGTAAAGAAGATTCACATTGTTCCGGAATAAGTTTTTATGAAGATGAGTTAACAGATTATTAGGCAGCAACAGTACCTTTAAGTTGATCAAATGGATAAAAGCTTGTTCTTCAATCGATTCTATTTGGCCATAATCCATGTTTATGATTTCTAATTGTCTAAATTGACAAAATGAATCATTGGATAAAGATTCAACTCTGCTGAAGAATATGTTCAAAAACTTTAACTTGAATTGGCACGCACTAACATTATCACTATTATTGCCGTTCTTGACCATGAGACAATTAAATCTACCCAAATTTCTCAAACTGAATTCGAGGATATTAGAAGCGTGAAAAGTCTCTATGGACAGGGCTG
Organism: Polydesmus complanatus; assembly: GCA_034692225.1. NCBI lineage: Eukaryota > Metazoa > Arthropoda > Diplopoda > Polydesmida > Polydesmidae > Polydesmus > Polydesmus complanatus. The sequence continues at coordinate 11,512 of JAQGAZ010000991.1, forward strand.
AATCCCCACACATTGTCTGATTGGCCACCAATAATTCTAGAAGCACTGCATTTGATTGTTCCATTGTATCACCCGGAAGTAAGGAATCATCTTTAATGAGTTTGCAAGGCCTACATACATCTTCAATTCGAGGATATTCACTAATGTATGGTTGTAAGTAGCAATTGGCTTTTGTTGGACACGTGATGTAGTAGTAATAATTGCTGTCAGATGTATTGAATGGTCTGAAGAAGCAGGAGTTGTCAACTTCCGGTTCAGTTTGAAAGGAAAGAATATTAGTTTGCTCTTTGATGAAATTGTCTATTGAATCCTTAAAACTGTTTTCACCTTTGACATTGAGTAAACAGTATGAGAAAAGCAGCACAAAACCCACAATAAATGACATGATTAACTAATGTAACTTTGTATTTTTAAGAGTTGACATTTGAGGTTGATTAAAGCTTGAAATTTGTTGTTTAACTGAATTCTATGCTTTTATTTGAGCTGATGTATTTATTTAAGTGAGAGAGAGGAAATCCTTTTGTGATTTTCTTTTTTTTTTTTAAATTTTTAAAGGTTTTTTGTTTGTATAAATTTACATGCTGTGGTTGATTTATTTCCTGCTGGAAGTTGTTTTTCCGTTTGATTTTTTTTTATACCATAAATAATTCTTTTGTATTATTTCCGGTGTTTGTTTTCAATTTTTGTGAGAAATAATAATAATTAATATTATTGTTAAGTTTATTAAGATTAATAATAATATTTTCCCTCCATCCAGAATTAAGTGTCTGATTTCTGGACGGAATGAGTATCTTAAAAGTAAACATTTTGATTTCAAAAATAATGTTTACATTGTGCATGCATAGGAAACATTTTTCTACTTACTCTTAAACATAGAAACTCCCACCAAGAATAAGAAACCTTTTTCCCCTTCTATAAATCTATTATATTTTTTGATTTACAAAAACTTAAATTTACTAGTTTACTCACTTATTCTAAATTTTAATTAATCATAATAATAATATAAAAAAAATACTTAATTGAAATATTTTCTTTTTCTAGGTTTCTTGAGTGTGTGACATCATTTCTCCGCCACAACTAAAAGGGCATTATAGCTTTAGACTAAACTTGGAAAATGTCAACTATTATAACCCAAAAGGTAAGATGTTTTACAGTTTTTAAATATTCCTCAGGGTGTTATTGTTTATCACATGGAAGTTTGGTGGTTGTGAGAAATGGTTGAGAAGAATACTTAAAAGAATGTTTTAATCACCAGGCAAACATTAATTTTTTAATTCAATATGGAAGTGTGGAGGTTAGAATGTAGTAGACAACTACAAGTTGGGGTTACAAATCCAGAATGTGTGATAAATGTATCTTTAGAATTTAATTTCTTGTTAATCATCATAGAAAATAATCAGTAGACAATTGCTAAGTAGTATTGTTATACTTGTAAGCAAAATAATTACATAAACTAAATCATCAAAATAATGCAATTCTAAATTATAACCTTACCCTACAACTGCATGAAAAGTGGTGGTCAATTAGTGACCGTTATAGTTCCCTCATGGGCATAATGTCAGTAGCAGGGGTAGTGACCCTTTTGTCGGGCATAGCGTAGTAGAGCTTCTGCCAGAAGAGTTTCTCTCCCCACTTGAGATAAGTGTTGGTCTTGAGGTAAAGCTTCATCTCAGGGTCTAAGGTCTCTGGGACTTGTCCTATTAAGATGACCAACACCCTCGGACACCTATCCTCCAGCATCTTCATGTGAGCGCTCTTGAACTCGAACCGACACCACCCACTACTCACGAAGCTCTCGCTCAACACTACGATGGTTCGGCAACTCATGTCGATGGCGTCTAATATGCTGTCCTGGATGTAGGCTCCACCGGGGAAGTCCCTCTGATGAATACATAAACGATAGGGCGTCTCAATGCCTTCTAATCCAGGTAAAAGGTCATTAACTAAGAACTCACTATCATCGCTGTTGTAAGCCACAAAAGCATCATACTGTTTGTCTTCTACTTCCTCTTCCATTCGATGAAACATGCGCAGACCATAATGAGCATACATCAACACTTGCAGTTCATAGCGCCACATGAACACTAAGGCCACTGTTAGGATGAAGATAAGTCCAAAAGTGAGAGATGTGATCAAAGCAGTTAGTTGAATTTGAGTGGAACAATGGTCCAAGTTCAAGTTAGCGATGTTCAGTTTTTTTCCATTATTCTCAGTACAGTTTAGTTCCAATTTATGGTGAACTAAAGTTGATGGATTGACTAAAGTGGTCCTAAAAGACTCGATGAAGACACAGTCACAGGACCATGGATTGTTATGTAGGGTAAGGTTCTTCAAAGATTTCAAGTCTACAATTGGTTTTAGTTCCAACTGAGGTAAGTTGTTGTTGTGCAGATATAGATATTGTAAATTACTTAAAGGGCAAAATGTGTTATCAACTATTTGCATTAAGTGATTATTGGATAAATTAAGGTGAACCAATTGTTCTAGATTTTGAAATAACCTTTGGGGTAGTGTTGTCAGTTGATTAGAGCTCAGGTCTAAAGTATTAAGGCTGATTAGATTATCCAAAGCTTCAGGGTAAATAGATTCCACTTTGGAATTGGACAGAATTACTGCAATGATTTTCTCATTTAAATGGCTAAAATTGAATGGACCAACGTGTGGAATTGAATTCATACTTAGATCCAACGTAATATTAGAATGTTCCAACCTGTTGTCGTACGCGAATTTGCTGGGAATTTTCCGGAACTGTTTATTATTGCATCTTAAATAAATGGCTTTGAAAAAGAAATCGGATAAACAGGAGCAATTGAGTGGACAGTTTAAGTCACACATTATAGTACGTTCGTGAGGACAATAGCAACGGCTACTGTTTACGTAGTCCGATTGGCACAGAAAATGATGGTCTTCTAATGTTTTCAATTGGACAAAGTCGTTGGAGGAGGATACGTAAGGAGATGTTCGTTGACATTTAATATCATTGAAGTCTACAAATGTCAGCAAATGCAATGGCTGAGCGTAATACTTGATCCACATGTTTTCGCACGTGCATTTTAAAGGGTTGGAGGATAAGTAAAAGTTGATTTTTATACCGGATCCATAGGCCGGGTTGAGAAATAGATTTTGGCATAAGACAGTTATATGGTTGGCTTTTAAATTGATGGACTGCAATTGGCTTAAATTCTGTTTTTCTACGTCGCCGTAAGACATTATTTGAGTAATTTGATTCGAACTTACGTCGATAGTTTCAATAGTAGGAGGTAGTTGAAGGTGTTGAATCGACACTAGTTGATTGTTGGAACAATCCAGGGAGGTTAAATTCCATCGCTGATGAACGCCGGAGAAATTGAAGGCTTCGATTGACTGAATTCGATTGAATCGAACGGACAATTGGGTGACACTAAGTGGAAAGTCCTGCAACGATAACGAGCTGAAATTGTTGTAGTTTAAAGTCAGTTTTAATACGACATCGGAACTTTTGAAATGGCAATTGTTTTGGGACAATTGGTTATGGGATAAATCCAAAAGGTCCAATTGCCTTAAATTATCGAACGAACCTTCTTCGATGGATATCAATTGGTTAAAAGATACATCGAGGTGGGACAATTGACTGCAATTGAACAAATCTCTTTTACTAATGGCGCTGATTTGATTATGTTGAACTTCTAATTTCCGCAAGTTGTAGAGATGGCCAATAGGTGGGAAGAATTTCTTCAACTGGTTTCTACTTAACTTCAACTCTTCTAAACCCAAGTTATTCTCAAATGTACCGGCCTGCAATTGTTCAATTCCATTCCTTTGTAAGTTAATGAATCTTAAAAATGGTAAATTTTGGAACGCGCTTTCATTCACGATTTGGACATCGCAACTGTCCATTTCCAGATGATTTAAATTGACTAAATTCTGCAATTCCACGCTTATATTTCCAATCAGGTTGCCTGAAAGCCACACTTGTTCTAAACTCGATGGGAAGATCAATGAATTGTCATTCGAAACTTGAATGTCATTGTTAGCTATCGATAGGAACCTCAGTGAAGTAAGATCGAAGAAGGCTTCTACAGCCGGAAATCGTAATCGATTGAGGCTTAAATTTATGTATTGAAGACGCGTATTTTTCTTAAATAAGTTTTTATGCAAGTGAGTTATTTCGTTATTGTTCAGCTTCAGAACCTTTAAGCTGACCAGGTGGACAAAAGCCTCTTCATCGATAGTCTTCAAATTACAGAAGTTGATGCTTAAAATTTCCAATTGTTTAAATTGACAGAATGAGTTGTTCAATAACGTTAACATTTTATTGAACATTATGTGCAAGAAATTCAATTCGTACGAACAGTTCACGAGACAATTGTCGATTCCTCTACCCAATTGTCCTAAATTCGTTCCTTGCATGGTAAGAGCCTGAAAAGTCTGGATGGACCGGAACTTATCATCGCAACCTGCTTTATTATTCTCCATCCTTAACATTCGATGCACCGCTTTTAATTGCCTGGCTTTATCAACCGGAAGTGACTGCTTATCAATTACTTCGCACGGCTGATCCGGAATCGACGAATAAATGGTCCCATTGGCGAATGGAATGACGTGGCAATTGACGTTCGAAGTGCAAGTGATGTAGTAATCGCTCGACGCGTTAATTGGTCTGAAGTAACAGGAATTATCTTTTTCCGGGGTAATTCTGGCAAAACGCTGAGTGCGGGTAGAAATGAACGTATCGATGGTAGACTTTGATTCGTATTGAGCGTCGATATTAAGTACGCAGCACGAGAGAATCAGTTGGAAACACGCGAAAAACAACATGTTTTTTGACTTTCTTTTAAAGAGTTGAAACGTGAGGTTGTTTAACGATGGAGGTTTGTTGTTCAACTGAGTTCTTTGGCTTCAATTGAGCTGCATATTTTAAAGAAAAGGGAAAACCCATTTTTATTTTTTTAAAAGGGAAGTTGTTTTACATCAATTGTTTCAAGGTTTTTCCTTTCACTTCAATTTCTTATTTGGTTCCCCCCCCCCCCCTGAATAACGCTACCGGATAAACGTATACTAGCTGCACCGCATTGCATCTGAGCTACGCGGTGCAGTGTTCTTTTACGTAACGCAATGCGAAGTGTAAGGGGCAGCAGCACGTGCGTAGAGTGAGATGTGGGGCAGTGTGCTTTAAATTAGCTAAGGTTAATCCTATTAGGTTGTTAAGGGGCAGATTTCACTACTGGAAATAAACAGGTTTTGATTTTTTACATAGTTAGCTGCTTTTTTCCAACATTCACCAGAACGAGGCGGTTATTTTAGTCAATGAAGGTCGACTGGTAAAAGTCCAGTTTTGATGTCTGGTATTTTTCTCATTTCGTCACAACAGTCTGGCTTTTTTTTTTTTGTTGAGATAAGATACTTGCGTTTTGCTGTGAAAGATTTCTAATGGCAGTTATTCTTAGAATTTTGTTGGTTAATATCTAAAAATTTGTAGCGGGCTTAAAAAAGGTGGAGCTAAAGTTGAGGGAGTGGTGTTCAATTAAAACCTCGTATTAAACGCACTCTCACTCGCATACATAATTATTATTGTTATGTAACGTAAAATAAAAATTAAATACTGCAATTTAATTTATTAGATAATAACTTTAAATCTTTTAATTAAGATCATTTATCACTTTGAATCAGTAATAATTACTAGTTTTAATTAAGAGGTTCAAAGCGAGAACTGACCTTATTAAACATTAAATCTATTAAATAAGACCAGTTCTCCCTTTGAATCTCTTAATTAAGACCACTTCTGACTTTAAATCTCTTAAATAAGACCAGTTTTCGCTTTGAATTTCTTAAATAAGACCCGTTTTCACTTTGAATCTCTTAATTAGGACCAGTTTTAGCAGAGTGCGACCTAGATTTCGGATGGAAATTCGGAATTGAGAAACAAAAGCCAAATAAAAAATAGTTATTTCGTGTATTATTTATATTTTTAATTCGATTTGCATCACAAAAATGATGTAGAAAAAAATTTTAATGAGGGTTAAATATTAATTAATTATAATTAGCTTTTTTTCTCCCTCTCGCTATATTTTGTACTGTGTGTGTGGGAGGGGGGAAAACAGATATGATACATAATGATATTTGTGTTGTGTCACTCACCAACACAGGCTCTTAAATAAGGCTCGTTTTTTTGGCTTGTGTTTAATTAAAAGAGAAAAAAAATAAAAAATAAATAATGAGAATCAAATATTAATTAATAATAATTTGGGGGGTTTATTTACTATTACTCCGTATATTTTTTGTATTGAATGTGTGTGTGAGAGGGAGAAATGAAATTAAATTATATTTGTGTTCTATCAACTGTTGTAATACGTCATTTTGGTGTGGGAGGAGGTAGGGAGACAAATAATAATACACTGGAAATGTTTGTTCTGGTTTTCCATTGGAAAAACTTTAAATTGTCTTCTTTTAATCTACAAATAAATCATTATTTTACTTGGAAAGTTATTAGTCCCTAGCTTTTAAAAATAAATAAACGAATTTAGAATTGAATGAACGATTTTAAAAGTTTAATGAACATATTTTAGACTTTAATAAACGGTTTTTAGACCTTTATGAACGATTTTAGAACTTATTGAACAAATTTAGAATTCAATGAACAAATTTAGAAATTTTAATAAACGATTTTAGAATATACTGAACAATTTTTAGAATATAAGGAACAATCTTTAGAATTGAATGAACGATTTTCAATCCACAAAAATTATTAATAAAATGCAATTAGAGTTTAAAAAATTATTTATTTTAGCAAAAAAATATTTATGGATTTTTTGTAATAATTACAGTATTAACCTTCAAACATTTTCCATTATTATACAGTACTAGAAATTTTTCCCTTTACACAATATATGATCAATTTAATCAAACTTATTTATTTCATGGAAATTTAAGCGATAATTCCAGTGATAGTGAGTAGAGGAGAGAGAAAAATTATGGTTAAAGCTATTTTATTGTTTTCAATGTAAATATAAAATGGGATGGGGGGGGGGGGGGGGGGGGTAAAAATTGGTAAATAAAAAATTATAAAAAATTTTCATTCATTAGTCTGGCTTCACTGTCAGCAGTGCTAGTATATAAGAGCTGTGTGTATTTAGAAACCTTCAAAATTTGAATGAGAATGTTGCACCTTCAATTGACCACTATTACTATCATCTTCTTCACCATCAGCCATCAACCTTCTTTAGCCTCCATATTGCTTAATCAAGTCGAGACGGAGAAGTTGAAAGATGAAGCCAAATCAAATCCTTTGATAAAAAAAGTTCATGATTGTTGGTTGAAAGGTGTAAAGAGTAATAACTTCTCTCAGACTGTCCAGAAATGCATAAGCAAAACACCCAACAAAGCTGCTAAACGACATTTCCTTAAATATCTAAGGGATGGTGGTGGTGCGGTAGCTGCTTGCCAAACAATAGAATCTCTTTATAGACACAAGGAGGTAACGCTAGAAGCGAAGCGATGCTTGTGCGATACATATATCGACTTTGTTCACAATGTTGAGGTGCTGATGATAGCAAACTTTCCTAAATTCCTGGAGCTGCCTGTGGCCATCCCGGAGAAAGTGTGGCGCAAGATTAAAGCTTGTACTCCAGGCATTAAGAAAAAACGGTTTCATAAGGTACAGAAAGATCTAATGGACAGCAGCAAAGTGCATCTGTATTCCATCGATCTTTCCATGTTAAACATTCTAAGTCGTGGTACAATCGGAAAAGGTATCGTGGATGGGTTCAAACTAGTAAAACCTCAATAGCTACATACATACTGTTTTATGTATACTTTATATTATCTGATGTTAAATTTTGTTGTTTATTTTGACCTGTGAATAAATTTATGAAGTTGAATAAATGACTTTAATAATGTTGTTTTGGTTTTATCTATTTCTCAAACCCCATCAAACCTAAAAATACTTGTTTTGGTGGCTTACCAGTATTTAAATTTTGTTGAACCATATCTAATTTTTGTAATAATTCATGGATTAAAAACTTGAATCTAAGAAGAAGGTAAATAGATGTTTTTAATACTTCAAACATCTGGTTTATTACAGTAAGATTATGTATACTTTTGATAGATTAAACCTAGGTTAAAAGCTTGTGCTAAATACATTGATTAACATTTAATGCTGTGAGAGTTAAGTCAGGAAGAAAAGTAAAGTAATGCTTAAATTTTCTGCAAAGTGTGATATCCTTTTGAAACAAATGTCAAAAAACATCAATTGATGAAAAAAAATAAATTAAGCTTTTATTTTTCATTGGAGTATAAACTCAGAAATACAGAAATTTTGTTTTTCCCATATACTGTATAAAATATACCGGTAATCAATTCATTTCAACATTCAAGGTTATTTATTTCGTGGAATTTTAAGCAACAATTACAAAATGATTTATGCAGGGAGAAGGGGAAAAATATCACCTTGTTAATTTATTAGTTTTGATGTTGGAGAAGAAGGAAAAAACCAAGTAATAAATTACAATACCGGTATTATATATTACTGGTACTAGTAATAAAAAAATTTTAATCAAAAGTCTGACATCACTGTCTTCGTTAGATAATATAAATATATAAAAGCATTGCAAATTTAGAAAACCCGATAATTTGAAATACGGTACCGTAATAATAAGCGAAAATGTTTCTTCTTCACATAACCATTACCATCATCTTCACTATCAGTATTCAATCTTCAACAGCCTCCATATTACTGAACCAAGTAAAGACTGAGAAGTTGAAAGCCGAAGCCAAACATGATCCTTTGATCTACCAAGTCCATGACTGTTGGGTGAAAGGGGTAAAGAGTTATAATTTCTCCCACAATGCCCAGGAATGTATCAGCAAAATATCCAATGAAGTTGCCAAACAGCACTTCAACAAATTCATAAGGGAGGGAGTGGGCTCGAGTGCAGCTTTCCAATCCATTAATGGGCTGTATACCAATGTTGAAGTAAAGCCAGATGCTAAGCAGTGTTTGGGTCTTACGTATTTAGACTTTGTGCACAATGCCGAAGTCCTTATGATAGCCCACTATCCGAGGTTTGTAGAGCCTCCTACTCCTATCCCAGCTAAAGTGTGGGACAAGATCAAGGCCTGCACCCCGGACATTGAGAAGGAGCAGTTTCGTGATGTGAAAAAGGAGCTGATAGAGTCAAGCAAGTTACATCTGTATTCTATCAACATTGCTATGTTGAACATATTGAGCCATGGTAAAATTGGGAATGGTCTGGTTGATGGTTTCCAACTAGTAGCACCTAAAGCCCTTTGCTATTCTGCAAATACTAGTACTCTTTAATAATTATATATATTTATTATATGTGATATTGGATGTAAACAAACAATGTAATAAAGTGGACATATTGTTGTTACTATAATAATTATGAGCTGTGTTTTTTTTCATATGGTAAAAACTATAACTATTATTAATGTTGGTTTTGTTGAAGAGGGTTTTTGTTCTTACTTTAACCAGAATATCTTATAATTTGTGAGCTCTATGGGGCTATACATAGATTTTCCAAAGTGTATACAGAGTGTATAGCTTAAACAAAGTTAATTACCGGTATTATTTTAAATTATTAACATATATTTTGGTTATTGTTTTGAACCTCATAAGCACAGCCTCTTACTTTGAATTTTTTAAATTAAGCTTGTTTTCACTTGGAGTATTATAAATATGGCTAGTTTTTGCTTTGATTATGTTTTAAAAAGCAATCTCTCCAATAAGTTTGAATCTCTTACATAAAAGTAGTTTGCCTTTTTGAATTTTGTTACTCAGCTTTTATTAAGAGCTGTAATGAACAGAAAAGTATATTAGCAATTGAATGGTACAAAAATATAGGTCAAAGGAGTTTTTTTTAACTAATAGGTTTATTTGAAATATAATAAAGGTTTTTGAAGGAACACTTTTTATATTACTTAATATAAGAATTTAACACTATTTATATACACCCCCCCTCACAAGAAAAGAAAATGGGGAAGATATTAAAAATGTGTAGTATGCTTAATCTAAAGTCCCAGCTTATGTTCACTTTAGGGGGGGGGGGGGGTCATTAAAATTTGTTCTTTATAACATGCCCTGTGTTTTAATTAAACTTATTTTGAGGGGTGGGAGACTTTTTATGGGAGTACATTTATATGGTTTCCCAAAATATGAGATATTTAGAGGCTTATTTATAATTTAAGGGGAATTTTAAATGATAAAAAATGACTGAAAAACCAAAGACAAAAATAAAAAAATTTCCCCCTACCCCCTAATTTATGTTATTCTATAAACATGTTATTTTATGGTTAGGGGTTTTTTTTCATTTGGCAAGAGAGGAAATACATGAGGTGATCAAAGGATTGTGACATCATTTGACAGCATGTATATATAAAACCTATCACGCATATCTATAGACACATATTCTAAGCCTCCCAAAAAGGAAAAATGCAGATGTTTATGCGATTGTTCCTTTTCCAATTGACCGCAGTCATCCTCATTTTTCTTTTCAACAGTGGTCCATCTTCCGCTTCTCTACTGCTGGATATAGTCAAAACTCTCAAATTGAGTCCTGAAGGCAGGAACAATACCTGCGTTAGGGACCTCTTTAAGTGCTGGATGAAAAGTGTGAAGAATGAGCTGAATTTTGCTTCTAAAATAAGAATTTGTATGTTGAAAATGCCCGAAAAGAACAATAGTAAGAAATCAAAGTTGATCAAACATCTAAAAGAGGGGAAGGGTGAGAAAAAAGCCATCAGAGATATCACCCAGATTTTTAAGAAGAAGAATTCAGCTGAGAAATCTCTTCCATTGGTACCTCCTTCCCTAGCGCCTACACCCTATCCAGAAACTCCGTTAGAAAATGACAGAATGGAAAGTGGCAAAATGGAAAAAGACAAGATGGAAGGTGGCAAAATGGAAAAGGATAAGAAGGAAGATGGCAAAATGGAAAAGGGCAAGAAAGAAGATGGCAAAATGGAAAGTGGCAAAATGGAAAAAGAGAAAGAAGGAAATGACAGAAAGGGAATTGACAAAGATCTAATTGGCAGAAATGACAGTAAACAAGCATTGACTGGCTCACAAAAGTGTTTGGCCGACACTTATCTGGACTTTTTGCGCAATGCTGAAGTCATCATGATTGCCAGATACCCCAGAATGGTAGAACCTACACCTCCCTTACCCAGGCAAGTGTGGAAAAAGATGACAGCTTGCCAGCCGGATATCCCTAGGGAAGAGCTGAAGGAGTTGAAAAAGAAGACGGAAGAAGTTAGCAAAGATACTTTGCGCAAATGTAACATCGGTATGCTGCATTATTTAAGCGATGATGATGATATTGTTTAGAAAATTCTAAAGGGTATTATGGGGGGAAGTTGTAATGCTAGAAAAAATTTTCCTATTACAACTACATTTTTTAATCCCCTTAATATTGTTATATTGATTTAGAGTTTATATTATTGTTATCATAATAATTATTCTATGTAAAATGAATTAAAGAAAAATTAGCTTGAAATATTTTGTTTATTGATTTAGTTATTTTCTAAGTAAAAGTCTGAATGAAAATTGTATTGGAAACATGAATTAAATTGAATTTAAATAAACTCATATAGTAATAATTTGTTTTTGACTGAAAAAAAAACCCTTAAATTTTATGGTCTACCAAGTGCCAAGAGTTTACATGATCAAAACGAAATTGATTTAATCAAACTAAATATAAGCTTATGGTTGCTTTACTTTTTGAATCTGGTAGCTAGATTACAAATTGAAGTATATGGCTATCTACTAAAATGTAGAATGGATCTATGTGAGGGGAAGAGTAACATTTAATTGACTTTTTAAGTTTTTTTACAAGAACTTTATTATTGCTTTTTCTCTAAGAAACTACCCAAAATTTGTTAAACATCTTAATTCTTTTGTGTCATGTTATGAGATAGGCAATAACAAAATAAAGATCAAAATACAGTAATATTTACATGCACTTAATGTCTAGTTAAATAGCATTGAATATTAACTTAGTGTTTGGTAACATTAATTTTAAAAAAAATTTTAATAAAGGAACATGCGCTTCCATTTAAAATTCATGTCTTGTTTTATGTAAATTAATGGAGGATTATTATCCTACAAGAATAGTTGATATCAGATTCACTTTCTTAGCACAAAATTATTTATTTTTCATCCAATCAAAATTACTCAGAAGTAGTTTTGTTTAGCAACCGGTAGTTTAGGAAGCAACCACTCTTTTAAAAGATGCCAACACTAGCTAAAAATTAAGTTTTAACAAGTAATGGAATCTTTAATGGAATTTTAGAAAGTAAAGCATTTTAAGTTTAGTTTTAGGAATTATAAAAGGCTCTTTTAAATGTACATTTGGAACCTTAAACAATAAGAGAAATTTTAAGATAAGTACTCTCACTTAAATGGAGTTTTAGGATTTATACACTCACTTAAGTGGAATTTCAATATAATATTATAAACTTATAAACACTTACTTAAATGGGGAGTTTTAGTAGGTAAACACTAGATGGTTAAGAAGAGTTGTGTTTGTTGGTTGTTTATTTAAGGAAGTTTACACACCATTTGTCAAAATTTATTGGAATGGGGGGAAACGAAACAGTTGATATTTCAAGTTAATGTATGTAGGGGGAAAAAAAAGAAAATATTAAATACATGAGAGGTGATAAAAATATTAGATTAATGGAGTTGGACATCCACTGTCAACCCATATATACCTGTATAAAAGCCCCAACATTGTACTCTTTAATAGACACAACGCAAGTATAATCCAAGTAAAAAAAAATAATAATAATAATGCTTCTACGATTGCTCCTTCTCCAATTGACCGCAGTGGTCATCATGTTCTCTATCAATAATTGTCCATCTTTGGCTTCGAAACTGCGGGACAAAGAAGGCGTATCCAAGTGTTGGAAGAAGGGTTCGAAGAGTGGGGGCAACTACACTCAGAAGATCAAATCCTGCCTGCAGAAAAAGATGCCTAACAACAGCACCCTGAAAGAGCGCTTGCTCAACCATCTGGAGGAGCATGAGGGCGAGAAAAATGTCAAGAAGGGTCTGAGCAAGATTTTTAAGGACGAGATGATGATGACCCGGGCCGGGGGCAAAAAACAGAGCAAGGAAGGCAACAAGGCCTTCAAGTGTTTGGCCACTACTTTCATGGACTACATAATTACCGCCGACGTTAACATGGTTTCTAAGAAGCCCAACGCGGTGGAGTTCAGCACCCAGTTGCCCAAGAAGGTGTTGGATAAGATGGCCAAGTGCAATCCGGACATGCCTAAGGCCCGGATGAATGTGCTGCGGGGGCAGATGAACGAGAGCAGTCGAGCGACCGTGCGCTTTAATAACGTGGGCATACGTTCACTGTTTGATGATAATAGTACTGAATTGATCGATGACGGTGATGAAGAAGAGGACGAAGAAGAATAAAACAGAATTGGAGGGCTCAAGCGCCATCTTTAACCGCTTTACTCCTTAATAAATATATAAGGCATTTATATTATGTTATTATTCTAAATGCAAAAAAAGTGGAATAAAATTTAAACTTAAAAAAAAATTGGATTGAATGTTTAAAAACCGTTTTTAAAACTCTACTTAAGTAATGCTTATGCTTCCTTTAAACTCAACTTAAGTCTGTTGTTGGTTTCTAAAGTTCTACTTATTTACTAAGTCAAAAGCAAAAACATGCTTGTTTACTTACTTAAACTCAAAGTAAAAACATGCTTGTTTACTTAAATTCAACTTAAGTCTGTTGTTGGTTTCTTAAGTTCTACTTACTCACTAAGTCAAAAACAAAAACATGCTTGTTTACTTACTTAAACTTAACTTAAGCAGGTGTTTACTTCTTTAACTTTTACTTTAGTAAGTAAAAGCTGTACTTAAATGAGTATTTATTTTAGAAAAGTTTACTTAAGTATGTTTTTATTTTTTTTAAACTTAACTTAATGTTTGTTTTTTAAACTCTACTTACAAGAGGATTTATTTGTTAAAACTTGACTTAAGAATATTTTAAATTCTTAAGCTTTACTTAAGTGGGAATTTATTTCCTAAATCTACATTTATATGAAAATTTGCTTTCTTAAAATCTCCTTAAGTGTTTTGGTTTTTAAACTTTCCTTAAGAGAGTGTTTGGTTACTTAGACTTCTGTTAAGTGGTTCCTTCCTTACACTTTATTTATGTGAATGTTTACCTCATAGAACTTCCATTTGCGCGAGTATTTCCTTTCCTAAAAAACCCCCAAGTCCATAAACCCAAATTTACTTTTTGAAGTATTTACATTAGGAATTTTACACACTATTATAAAGAGAGAGGAAAAGTTATTTTATTGGCTTTCATAATTTATGTTATTTGGGGAGAGGAAAATATAAGGTAATAAAAACACTTGATTAATGAATCTGACGTCACTGTTAGCGTGTATATAAACACGTTGCATATTTTGGATATACACAAAATAATTCCTCTTTAAAATTGAAAATGTCCATGCAATTGTACCTCCTTCTTCTTCAATTGACCATTTCCCATCTCCTGCTAATCCCACTCCTTTCTACAGCTTCCGTTCTTTTAGATAAAAGATCTTTGAGCCCGGAAGTTAAAGCTAACAATCCTGTTGCAGTAAAACAAGTGCACGACTGTTGGATGAAAGGGCTGAAGAGTAAGAACTTTATGAAGAGCGTGGACAAATGCCTGTCCAATAGTACCATGAAAGCCCACAAGAAGAACTTGACGGACAGTGGAAAAGGCGGAGCTTATGACACTATCAACGCCGTTTATAAACCGCTAAAACTTAAGAAAAAGGCCAAGGGCTGTTTGGCCGACGCTTACTTAGACTACATGCACAACACGCAGGTGGTGATGATCGCTTCTTACCCTAAGATGATCAAGAAGTTCAACCCTATTTCGGACAAGGCGTGGAAGAAGATCAAGGCCTGCACCCCCGACCTGTCTAAGAAGCGGCTACAACAGCTGAAAGAAAAGCTGGAGGCAGCCAATAAGATGCATCTGTACGAGACTAACATAGCCATGCTTAAGCTCTTAAGCAATGGAACTATAGGCGAAGGTTTTACGCCTAATCCATTGTTCCCTACCTAAATTTATGTTATGTACATTATTATTATTATGAAAAATAAAAAATATTTTATGGAAAATAAAATTTCTTAACCCTTAGTTTTCTTATGAGATGCAAAGCGAAAACTGGTCTTATTTACGAGGTTTAAAACGAGAACTGGTCTTATTTAGGAGGTTCAAAACAAGAACTAACCTTATTTCTAATATTCAAAGTAAGAATTAGGTCTTAATTAAGAGGTTCATAGTGAGTGCTGGTCTTATTTTAGGTATTCATAGTGGGTCCTGGCCTTATTTTAGAGATGCAAAGCAAGAACTGGTCTTATTTCGGAGGTTAAAAATGAGAATTGCTCTTATTTAAGTAGTTCAAAGCGATAACTAACTTTATTTCAGAGATTCAAAGTGAGAACTAGGTCTTAATTAAGAGGTTTATAGTAAGTACTGGCCTTATTTTAAAGATTCAACGAAGAACTGGTCTTATTTAGGAGATTCAATGTGAGAATAGGTCTTATTTTACTGAAAATTGGTCTTAATTAAAAGATTCAAAGTAAAAATTGGTCTTATTACAGAAAATCAAAGGAAGAACTGGTCTTATTTAAGGGACACAAAAACGAGAACTGGTCTTATTTAAGAGATTCAGTGTTAGAATAGGTCTTATTTTACCGAAAACTGGTCTTAATTGAATGAGTCAAAGTAAAAATTGATCTTATTACAGAGAATCAAAAAGAAAACTGGTCTTATTTAAGGGATACAAATCGAGAACTGGTCTTATTTATAAGATTCAGTGTTAAGATGAGGTCTTATTTAACCGAAAACTGATATTAATTGAAAAATTCAAAGTAAAAATTGGTCTTAATACAGAGAATCAAAAGAGAGAACTGGCTTTATTTAAATGGATACAAAACAAAAACTGGTCTTATTTAAGAGATTCAGTGTTAGAATATGTATTATTTAACCGAAAACTGGTCTTAATTGAATGATTCAAAGTAAAAATTGAATCAAAAGAAGAACAGTTACTGGTCTTATTTAAGAGATTCTTAAATCACTTAGAATTGACTTCACAATGACGTCACAGCTTATACAAGAAAGAGCGAGTTAAGATAAGAAAAAAATTCTCAAATAAATACGTTTTTATTGCCATTTCCTCTCCACACATTAAGAATATTATTCTTATAATAATTACACGTAACAAAAAGCTGTTGTTTTAAAGAGCCTGTTGCACCGGTGGAGCTGCTTGAGCCGGTTGAACCGGCGACATAAAGCCGTGGTTGGTGACGTCACCGTCATTCAGCGTATGGACCATAGCCTTATCCATGCCGTCTAAATAGATATTATTCACCGCCGCCACCTCGTTCCTCAGCACGTTCAGCTGCTCCATAGGGATGTGGGGCGTGCAGGCCTCGATCTTCTTCCACACCTTGTCGGGGATAGGGGTAGGGGGCGTGACCAGCTGCGGCCAGGTGGCGATCATGAGCAGCTGGGCGTTGCGCACGAAATCCAAGTAGGTGTCGCCCAAGCACTTCTTGTCCTTAGGCAGGAGAGTGTCCTCGCCGTAGATGCGGGCCATAGTCTCGTAGGCCCGGCCGTCGCTCTTCATAATGGTGTGGTACTTGTACTGGATGGCCTCTCCGTTACGCTTCATCAGACATCCGTCGGCCACGGCGAAGAAGTTGTCGGACTGCAGGCCCTGCAGCCAGCACTCCAGCAGGTCCAAGGTCTTGAGGCTCATCTTCCCTTCCGTCCGCACCCTCTCCACCACTTTCTCCAGGTCGTCCAGCATTAAGGAAGCGCGGGATGAGCCGAGGAGGAGGGAGAAGATGAGCAGCAGCAGGATGGTCCATCGAAGGAGGGACAATTGCTTCCTCATTTTCATTTCGTTGGTTGAGGTCGATTGAGAATAGTCCAACCACACTGCTGTTGCTTATATATAGGCTTCGCTGACAGTGATGTCAGATGCATTCATCATCGGTGGTTTTATCGGCCATTTTGTTTGTTTTTTTTCCCCCCACAAACCTAAAGGAAAAAAAGATAAATTTGGGTTGTAAAATAGTACAATAGTAATAAACAAAAACTTAATTATTTTTTTTTCCCCACTCTACTATTAATTAAAATAATAGTTATTACTATTTAATATTTTTTAAGCGTATTATTTCCCGCCACAATTTGAGAGAATGGATATTACCTCTCTAAGCTTCTTTTACGGAGGTGTTTCAATTAGAGTTTGCGCTTGAAATTTTTTTTTTTTTGCGCGAGTGTTTGTTTTATTGAACTTTATTTGTGTTTACATCAATAAAACTTGGGTAGGCTAGATGTTTACATTAAAAAACTTCATTTGCGCGAGTGTTTGTTTAATTTAAGCGAGCGTTTGCATCATAAAACTTCATTTGCGCGAGTGTTTACTTAATTTGAGCGAGTGTTTACATCACAAAACTTCATTTGCGCGAGTGTTTACTTAATTTGAGCGAGTGTTTACATCACAAAACTTTATTTGCGCGAGTGTTTGCTTAATTTAAGCGAGCGTTTGCATCATAAAACTTTATTTGCGCGAGTGTTTACTTAATTTAAGCCAGTGTTTGCATCATAAAACTTCATTTGCGCGAGTGTTTACTTAATTTAAGCCAGTGTTTGCATCATAAAACTTCATTTGCGCGAGTGTTTACATCACAAAACTTCATTTGCGCGAGTGTTTGCTTAATTTAAGCGAGCGTTTGCATCATAAAACTTCATTTGCGCAAGTGTTTACATTACAAAACGTCATTTGTGCGAGTGTTAACTTAATTTTAGCGAGTGTTTATTCTACAGAACTTCAATTGCGCAAGTGTTTCCATCACAAAACTTCATTTGCGCGAGTGTTTGCTTAATTTAAGCGAGTGTTTACTTAATTTGAGCGAGTGTTTACATAACAAAACTTCATTTGCGCGAGTGTTTACATCACAAAACTTCCTTTGCGCGAGGGTTTACTTAATTTAAGCGAGTGTTTACATCACAAAACTTCATTTGCGCGAGTGTTTACTTAATTTAAGCGAGTGTTTATTCTACAGAACTTTATTTGCGCTAATTTTTACATCAAAAAACAAACAATTATTGAATTCATTGCATAGATTTTTATTTATTTTTTTTTTGTTTACATTATAATTCGTAAGTATACGGAGAGGGTTGTTGATGAAAATAGTCTGGTTGTACGATGAATTCATAAATGAAAATTAACAGGATATCAGTTAGAGTGACGCATTGAGTGACCATTGGTCGAGTGTTGGTTGAGCTATTTTTATCCCAGTGGATGGACTCATCTTCTTCCTCCCTTAAACTGTCCAACCAACACTCGAGTACACGGTGGTTGATGGGTGTCGATGGGTTTATGGCTACCTGATCCGTGTCAGTAGTCATTATAATGGCTGTGGTAGGGGCGCTGATGGACATATGAAAAAGAAGGGCAGCGATGGTCAGTTGGAGCGAATAGTCTCGTGTAGACATTTTTAATTGTTTTTGAGAAATTCACAACACTTTTAACATAATTATTATAAACAAAAAATGAGGTTAGATCCATTAATTAGATATTTTTATCACCTCGTTTATTATTATCTTATTTTTTTTTTCCCACAAAAATAAAAACAATAATGAAACATAAAATTATTACTATTATTGCATGGAAAAATAAATTACAATAATAAATAAAAACCAGTATGGTAGGAGGTTTTTTTTATTATTATTTATTATTGTAATTTGTGTTGCGTTATTTATTTTCCTCATACATTTTTTTAAAGGAATTTCATTAATAAATTAGCTGAAAATTATTAATCAGATTATTTTTATAATGAGAAAGAAAATACAATTTTTTTTATTTTTTTCATTTATAACCCAGTGTTTATTTTATTTTTTAACTATTTTTTAAGCAAAGGTTTACTTTAAGAAAACTTCATTTAAGACAAAGTTTATTGCTTAAACCTGAATAGAAGCCAGTGTTTACCTACCCTTTTTTTTTTTGAAAATTTTTTTTAAAAATTTTTTTTAAAATTTTTTTTTAAAATTTTTTTTTTAAAATTTTTTTTTTAAAATTTTTTTTTTGAAAACTTTTTTTTTTAAAAACTTTTTTTTTAAAATTTTTTTTTAAAATTTTTTTTTTGAAAACTTTTTTTTTGAAAACTTTTTTTTTAAATTTTTTTTTTAAAATTTTTTTTTGAAAATTTTTTTTTTGAAAATTTTTTTTTGCCCGTCGAATGACAGGCTTCAACCTAGTAATTTAATATTTTTTTAAAGTGTTAAACAAGAATAAATTTAACATAACAGTTATTGGTCATCATAAACCAATTTGATGTAGGTAGAGATATTACTACCACTTTTACTTAAATGGACAAATAAAAAGTGCTCATCACTCAGACTTTTATAATCTATTTATTAGTCTTTTAAAAAAAAATTTCCATAAAATATATGTTAAAATAATATTGTACATGCTGTAGATACAACAACTACTATTACTACTGCTTTGAACCCTTTAAAGCCTCCAGCATTTTAGTGTTGATTCCTTTCAAAATGTCTTCACTCAACTTAGCTATTTTTGCTTTCAGTTCAGTTTTTTGTTCCTGCGAAATTGCCGCGAAACACTTCTCTATGCTGTTCCACACTTTATCTGGAATGTGGGTGACAGGTTCCACCGGTAGAGGAAAGGCGGCTATCATGAAGGTGATAGCGTTGACCACAAAGTCCATATAATGATTAATCAAACACGGTTCTTCATCGGATGCAATTCTAGATACGACCTTCCGCAGAGCATCGAATTGTATTAATTCGTAGAATCGATGGTGTGGGTGGCGCTGGTGGTGGGTAGTTTTATTTAAACATTCGGTTACTGTCACGTCGTATGTCCTGCCCTTGACACCTTCCAACCAACACTCGAGCAATTTGCGCAGCATAGGAGAGGCATTCACTTCCGGACTCAAACCCACATTCCCCAAACCATCTATCACTACGGCAGCTGCTGATAGTCTGCCACAGAACAGAAGACAAAGAAGGACAATACTTATGACCGACAGGAAAAAGTTGAATCGCACGAATATTTTCATTTTTTAAAAAAATACTTAAAATTATTCTGAGGTTTTATCGTAATACAACACGTACTTATATACACAACAACAGCAATAATAAATCTAGTTTCATAAAATTTTAAATATTGATTTATCGGTTTAAATTTTTTTTTTATTAGTAAAAAGTTTTAATTTAATGTAAGATAAATTAAATATTGTAAACTATATCCGCAAATAAATTTTCCTTAAATAATAATTTTTTTAATGCTATTGAGAAATATTTAAATTTATTATAATACTGTATTTAATTTAATATGAAAATTACTAAAATACAGTAATTCAAAATAATTTCAATAAATTTTTTCAATAGATAATAGCTGCCACATGATAACTTATTTTATTACCTTTTTTAAAAGTTTTATATAGAATACAATATTGTTATAATAATAATACATGGTTATCCAGTGTGAAAATTTAAATACCTGTACTACAACTACCAACCCTTTAAAGACCCAACCATTTGATAATTGAGATCATGCAAAACCTCCTTATTCAACTTTTTTATTTCTGATTTCGTTTTCATTAT
Organism: Polydesmus complanatus; assembly: GCA_034692225.1. Taxonomy (NCBI): domain Eukaryota; kingdom Metazoa; phylum Arthropoda; class Diplopoda; order Polydesmida; family Polydesmidae; genus Polydesmus; species Polydesmus complanatus. The sequence goes on from JAQGAZ010000991.1 coordinate 32,172, forward strand.
TAGTTCCGGTGCCATTTCCCCTAAACAATAATCAAATTCGGTCCAAATATTATCCGGGATGGGGGTAACAGGTTGCACAAATCCTGGATAAGCGGCTATCATATAAGTGATGGCATTGGTAAGGAATGTAAAATAGTGGCGTCTTATACACATAAGCCTAGGGTCTGATAGGCCGTTGTCACTCATATCGAAAGCGAACAATATTTTGTTGGTGTATAAGCGAATAATATCTTCTCTTATCACGAAGTTGAATCGAGGTGGTGGACGGTGGTCCGGAGATTTATTCATGCAGTTAGAGTTAACTGAGTCGTCGTAATTGGTCATCTTCACAACTTGCACCCAACATCCAAAGACCTGGCGGATCATAGGAGAGGCCTGTGCTTCAGCACTCAATTTCACATTCTCCAAGCCATTTATCACTATATTAGCTGTAGAAGGAGTGCAGCTGTAGTGCAGGAGAAGAAGAGTAACAATGGTGATCAACAGGAACAGGGACATTCTCTTAGAAGAATTCTAAATGTTATTGTAGTTTAGCAAAATGCACCACCCAAACTTATATACCCAAACACACAATAGCTTCTAAATTCATGATTTAAATATTTTATTTGCTACTCACTTTATTTTTTCTCTTTCTAATAAAAATCATAAAATATTAACCTAAATGTGACATAGTATGAATATTTCCCTGAGATAAATTAATAACATAAATAAATTTCTTTATGTTTTTAAAAACCTGAAGGAAAAAAACAAAACATTTAATATTATTTATATCAGTTATATTTTGCATTTTGTAGTTTTTGTAAGCCATTCTTTTAGAAAGAAAACTTGTAAGTTTAGCGGTGGGGGGGAGGGGGGAAATCCACATGAAATGGGGGTGTACTATCTGCACAATCTAAAGTGTGATTATGATTACAGGATAGAGTTTAATGGAACATACCAACATTTTTTAAATTGCGAAACCTCTGTGAACTGGGCACTTGTATTTAAAAATCTTTATAAAATGGACATTTAAGTTCAAAAAAGACTTCCACAAAATACACACCTGAAAATTTCATGAACTCCAAAGTGGATATTAGGACATCTGAGTACATAAATGAATTCTAACTTACAGTATACCATAGTTACTATTATAAAGTAAGCTAAACCTAGCCTGGGAGCCTAGCGCACTCCTGTAATTATAGCAATGGAATGGTGAAGGGTTGAGTCTGGAAACTATCTTCTCTTCTTTAAGTATTGAACTTAGTTATTAAGTTTAATAGATGGTCTCTCCCATAGCCACTCCCATAGAAGAGAAGTAAAGAAACATTTCAATTTCCAATACTTTGGTGCAGATAGCAGTCGCAGTTTGGAAGCTCACAAGTCATTGTCTAGAAAGGGTCAAACTTTATGCTGTTTTATAGTCGTTTATGCAAAATTCCACTTTAAGAAGAAATGCATAATTTTGTATAGTGTTCTTCAGTTACATTGCTATACATTTGTTACTAAAAACATCAAAAGTGTGCAATAACCAGAAATTGCAAATTTTAGTTTTATTACATAATTATGGTGATTGTTGATTATCATTTATTTTGGAAGAAATAGTTAGGCAAGTAACTTCTAAATTCCTAAAAATAAAAATATGAGTATTTAAGTTCATCATTAATTTATCATCTAAAATGTAGTCAACAACTTTATTTTACCAACCTAAATCATTTTCCAATTTTAATAAATAAATTGACAAAATTATTTCCGAATGATAGTTGCATTATTTAGTAATGTCAGGAGTGCAAGCCTCTAACTTTATCCCAATTGCCCTCTAAGATGGGAGAGCCATCAAACACTTCATTTCAGCATTTGATACAATGGCTTAGACAGCGGCCATGGTTTTGGAAACTGTAGAGTTATTGTCTAGGAAGGATAGAAATTAATGAGTGATTTTGTAGTACACTCATGCAATTTTTGACTTTCTCTAAAAAAAATGCTTAGCTTTCAAACCTATCAACCAATAACAACAGAAGGAGGTTAAAATGATCGCTAAATAGACATTCTATTAAGCTCTGTTTTGTCAGCAAAATACTGCGAAATAAGTTGGAAAAAAAATGGTAGATATAAATTTAAAAAAAAGGGTACAATTGCTTCTAAATTTTCAATTGTAGGAGTTTTGCCTTGCATTGAATTTATTAAAGTATTGCTTATAAATTGTATATATTTGTACATATTTTGCACAAAAAAAATTTTCTTGATAATAGCTCCCACATAATAACTTATTTTATTACTCTTTTTTTAAAGGCTTTAATGGAATACATATTGTTATAATAATAATACAATACATGGTTATACAGTATACAGTATGCAAATTTAACTATTACAACTACCAACCCTTTAAAGTCCTTACTATTTGAATATTGAGATCATGCAAAACCTCCTTATTCATGTTTTTCATTTTTAGTTTCGTTTTCATTATTTGTTCTGGGGCCATTCCCGCGAAACAATCATCAAAACTTCTCCAAACATTATCTGGGATGGGGGTATAAGGTTGCACCATTTTTGGATAAGCGGCTATCATATAAGTCATGGCATTGGTAGCGAATGTAAAATAGTTGCGTTCTATACACGTGAGCCTAGGGTCTGATGGGGCATAGTCACTCATATCTAAAGCGAACAATATTTTATTGGTGAATAAGCGAATAATATTTTCTTTTATCGATAAGTTGAATTTAGGTGGTGGATGGTTGTCTGGAGTTTTATTTATGCAGATAGAGTAAACTGAGTCGTCATAATTAGTCATCTTCACACCTTGCACCCAACACTCAAAGACCTGGCGGATCATAGGAGAGGCCTGTGCTTCAGCACTCAATTTCACATTCTCCAAACCATTTATCACTATTTCAGCTGTAGAAGGTGTGCAGCTGTAGTGCAGGAGAAGAAGAAGAGTAACAGTGGTGATCAACAGGAACATGGACATTCTCTTAGAAGAATACTAGATGTTATTGTAGTTTAGCAAAATGCCCCACAAAACTTATATACCCAAACACACAACAGCTCTAAATTCATGATTTAAATATTTCATTTACTACTCACTTTGTTTTTCCTCCTTCTAATAAAAAATCATAAAATATTAACTTAAATGTGACATAATGTGAATATTTCCCTGAGATAAATTAATAACATAAATATTTTTTTTGTAATGTTTTCAAGTACCTGAAGGAAAAAAAACAAAACATTTAATATTATTTATATCAGTTATATTTTACATTTTGTGGTTTTTCTAAGCCATTCTTTTAGAGGGAAAACTTGTAGGTTTAGCGGTGGGGGGGAGAAATCCACATGAAATGGGGAGTGTATTATCTGCACAATTTAGAGTGTGAATATGATTACAGGAGAGAGTTTAATGGAATGTACCAACATTTTCTAAACTGCGAAACCTTTGTGAAGGGGGGCACTTGTATTTAAAAATCTTAATGAAATGAACATTTAAGTTAAAAAAGACCTCCACAAAATACACACTTAAAAAATATATGAACTCTAAAGTGGATATTAGGACACCTGAGTACATAAGTGAATTCTAACTTACAGTTTACCATAGTTACTATTGTAAAGGAAGCTTAAACCTAGCCTGGGAGTCTAGCGCACTCCTGTAATTCTAGCAATAAAATGGTGAAAGGTGTACTACTGACTAGGTTAAGTCCAGAAACTATCTTCTCTTCTTTAAATATTGAACTTAGTTATTAAGTTTAATAGATGGCCTCAAATTTGTCATTTATAAAAAATAGTTGTCTAAATAATCATTAATGCAACAATGTCTTAGGACGCAAAAAACCATTAAATAAAAAGCCACTCCCATAGAAGAATAGTAAAGAAACATTTCAGTTTATTTCTTACTATAGTATTATACTATTATACTATAGTATTGCATACTAATAAATAAAATGTGTAGGGCCTACTTAATTTTAATTTTGACTTCCAATTACAATCAAAACTTACTTCTTGAACATAGAGGAGTTTGGTTTACATTTTGGTGTATCACTGAATAAGGTATAAGACATCCGCAATAAGTCAAGGTTAAATCGTATAAACATCTGTCTAAGCAAGCATGTGTTAAGTAATGAAGCATAATAGTACGAGGCATATTCGTAAAGTAAGGACTTGAAAAGTATTATAAACAATTCACTCATAAGAAAAAAAAAGTTTTTTTTTTCAGTTTTAGTTTACTACATATGCACCTAACAAATTTTATAAATTGACAAAATTATTTCTGAATGATAGTTGCATTATTTAGTAATGTCAGGAGTGCAAGCCTCTAACTTTATCCCAATTGCCCTCTAAGAGGGGAGAGCCATCAAACACTTCATTTCAGCTTTCGATACAATGGCTTAGATAGCCACTGTGGTTTTGGAAACTGCAGAGTTATTGTCTAGGAAGGGTATAAATTCATGAGTGATTTTGTAGTACACTCTTGCAATTTTTGACTTTCGCTAAAAAAAAAATGCTTAGCTTTCAAACCTACCAACCAATAACAACAGAAGGAGGCTAAAATGACCGCTAAATAGACAATCTATTAAGCTCTGTTTTGTCAGCAAAATACTGCGAAATAAGTTGGAAAAAAAATGGTAGAGATCAATTAAAAAAAAAGGGTACAATTGCTTCTAAATTTTGAATTGTAGGAGTATTGCCTTGTATTGAATTTATTAAAGTATTGCTTATAAATTGTATATATTTGTACATATTTTGCACAAAAAAAAGTTTCTTGTTAATAGCTGCCACATTATAACTTATTTTATTACTCTTTTTTTAAAGTCTTTATATAGAATACAATATTGTTATAATAATAATACACGGTTATACAATGTCATTACGCAAATTTAACTACTACAACTACTGACCCTTGAAACCCTTTAAAGCTGATACTACAAGAGCATTGAGATCATGCAGAATCTCCTTATTCAACTTTTTCATTTTTAATTTCGTTTTCATTATTAGTTCCGGTGCCATTCCCACGAAACAATAATCAAATTTGGTCCAAATATTATCCGGGATGGAGATTGCAGGTTGCACCAATCTTGGAGTAGCGGCTATCATATAAGTCATGGCATTGGTTGCGAATGTAAAATAGTTGCGTTCTATACACTTAAGCATAGGGTCTGATGGACTGTAGTCCCACAAATTTAAAGCTAACGCTATTTTATTGGTGAACATGCGAATAGTATCATCTTTTATCATAAAGTAGAATGGAGGTGGTGGACGGTGGTCTTTAGTTTTATCCAGGCAGAGAGTGTTAATTGAGTGGTCATAATTGATCATCTTCACACTTTGCAACCAACATCCAAAGACTTTGATCATCATAGGAGAGGCCTGTGCTTCAGCATTCAATTTCACATTCTCTAAACCATTTACCACTATTTCAGCTGTAGAAGGAGTGCAGCTGTAGTGCAGGAGAAGAAGAGTGACAGTAGTTATCTGCAGGAGCATAGACATTCTCTTAGAAGAATACTTAATGTTATTGTAGTTTATCAAAATGCACCACCAAAACTTATATACCCAAACACACAATAGCTCTAAATTCATGATTTAAATATTTCATTTACTACCCACTTTATTTTTTTCTACTTCTAATAAAAATCATAAAATATTAACTTAAATGTGACATAATGTGAATATTTCCCTGAGATAAATTAATAACATAAATATTTTTCTTGTAATGTTTTTAAGTACCTGAAGGAAAAAAACAAAACATTTAATATTATTTATATCAGTTATATTTAACATTTTGTGGTTTTTCTAAGCCATTCTTTTAGAAAGAAAACTTATAGGTTTAGCGGTGGGGGGAAATCCACATAAAATGCGGGTGTACTACGGATTAGATTGAGTCCGGAAACTATCTTTTCTTCTTTAAATATTAAACTTGGTTATTAAGTTTAATAGATGGTCTCAAATTTGTCATTTATAAAACAATTGTTGTCTAAATAGTCATTAACGCAACAATGACTGTGTGTCTTAGGACGCAAAAAAAAACAATTAAATAAAAAAGCCACTCCAATAGAAGAGAACTAAAGAAACGTTTCAGTTTCCAATACTTTGGTGCAGATAGCAGTTACAGTTTGGAAGCTCATAGGTTATTGTTCAGAATGGGTCAAACTTTATGCTGTTTCATAGTCACTTATGTTAAATTCCACTTTAAGAAGAAACGCATAATTATGTATAGTGTTCTTCAGTTACATTGCTATAAATTTGTTACTAAAAACATCAAAAGTGTGCAATAACTAGAAATTGCAAATTTTAGTTTTATTACATAATTATGGTGATTGTTGATTATCATAATTTTATTTTGGAAGAAATAGTTATGCAAGTAATATCGAAATTCTTAAAATGAAAAAATGTGTATTAAAGTTCATCATCTAAAATGTAGTCAACCGCTTTGTAAAAATTTGTAAAATAATTCAGGTTGGTAAAAAAAAATATCACCCACAAACAAGGTGTTTTGCAGTTGCACATGTTATCTAATTTTTCTTGAGATATTCTATTGCATTCTAATAAATAAAATGTGTAGGGCCTACTTAATTTTAATTTTGACTTCCAATTACAATCAAACTTACTTCTTGAACATATTGGATTTCGGTTCACATTTTGGTGTATCACTGAATAAGGTATAAGACATCCGCAATAAGTCAAGGTTAAATCGTATAAACATCTGTCTAAGCAAGCCTGTGTTAAACAATGAAGCATAATAGTACGAGGCATATTCGTAAAGTAAGGACTCGAAAAGTATTATAAACAATTCACTCATAAGAAAAAAAAAATTTTTTTTAGTTTTAGTTTACTACATATGCACCTAACAAATTTTATAAATTGACAAAATTATTTCTGAATGATAGTTGCATTACTTAGTAATGTCAGGAGTGCAAGCCTCTAACTTTATCCCAATTGCCCTCTAATGTCAGTCCTCCACTTGCCTTAACTTCTAGATGATAGATCGATAGAAGTTAGAGTTCCGGAAGAACGAGCG
>JAQGAZ010000992.1:0-39186 GCA_034692225.1 Polydesmus complanatus
TTTTTTAAAGAAATTAATGTTCGAAATAGCGAATTGTGCGAAAGTAGAGTGTGCGAAAGTAGGGGGCCGCCTGTATTCGTCTTTGATAGCGTCCGACACATTCACTAGGTTATTTCGGTAATTGGTGAGCACATGCAAAACCGTAGGAATAACCACGTCGAATGCAACGTTGGTGATGTTTCGAAATACAGTAAACAGAATATATCTGTAATGAAATATAATTATATGTCTTAGAGAAAATGCTATTTAACTCAATCGAACTTATAAAATTAGAGGATGTGGGAATAGTTAGCATTAGATATTAGCGCTAATTTTGTGATTCGTATAATAATTATTAGGAGAAGTTTAGATTAATAAAATTAAGAATTAATTAAGTGGAATTTGCACTCTGGTAATTTAACTACGAGCATTAATGAATTTATCATAATAATAGGCTTACACGAAAATACTAGAACACCTTCATCTCGGTTAAATCCCAGTTGTAGGGGAACTTGATTGATGTTCCCATTTTGTAAAGCAGCTAATGGATCTCAACAATTGTAACGAAACCTAAAATTAATTCGCTTAGCTAAAAAATATACATTATACTGCACAGTATTTGTTTTAATTTTCAACGCTTTTTGGAGAGTATGTTAAGTTACCATCATATCTAAGTCATGAACAACTATATCATCAGCTGGTAATTATTGTTGAAGACATTGAATGAGTTCGGTTGAGGTATCATTGCTACAGTTAAAGTGCGAGGTCATTAGTTGAGCATTCTTAAAAGGGTCTTCGCTGACTGCCCTATTTACATAATCGTTGTGATCATTAATAACAAACTTTTTAAGCTTAACTTATAACTTTTGTTGTGATTGTAGAGATTTGGATTTGAGAATTTAATATTTTGTTTTGGGGTTTTAATAACTTGAGTTTTATAAAAGAGACTCGAATAAAAGTTATAATAATTTAAAGTGAGATTTTTGAATTTTTTTAATGGCATTTTTGAAAGGTCTTTCTTGTTTATGACTTGATTGAAGGAGGCTACATACATTTTGTTCAAGTCTTTTAAGAACTGGTATTGTATTTTTTTTTTTTTTTTTGAAAATTTTAATTGAATGTGGTAGGTCTAATTGTTAATAGCAAATATGTAGGCCTACAAACCGTAAATAATTATTATTCGTACTTGTTTATTTTAGATATCGATCGGAAACGTAATACTTTAATTATTATTATCGATGTACTCGTACATGGTTCTCCGCAAAAAAGCGAGCTATACTTTAAAATGTAAAATAAATACCAAATATTATTTCGACTAAAACTCATTTAATCCAAATTTATTATTATAATCTTCACTATTTTAAACTTAAAAGACAATGGGTACGAGACATGGAAGAAGTGCGATAGCGTAATAATAATTATCATGGAACAAATTAGATTAAACTGAAATCAGTGCAGCAATTCGGCCAATTAAATTTTGATTGGAATTTTTTGAAAAAGTTTAACTTTGATTGGTTTAATTAATTTGCCAGGCTAGAAAGTTAGGGCTAAAACAGCAACATTCGTGTAAACTTTTCTAATTTTTTAAGACAATTTTAATAATCTTTTCAATCTTAAAATTATTGTAGTATGGTGCAATATGTTGTACGGTATCATTTCAACGGTATAATTTTAATAACTTCTTTATTTTTAAAATTATTATTAAGTTTTTACGAGTATGTTTAAATGTGGTTTAAATTCACAAGTACAGTATAGAAATCTTTGGTGCGTTTGATCCAAGACAGCTTATTCAGTGCAGTACTGTATTTCTATTAATAATTGCATTCAGTATTGATTTATCTATTTTGTACAGTATAAATAAAACTTTTAAATTAATGTATGATATTTACAAGTAAATAATTTTAGCCGTAAACGATAGCTGGTACAGTATTCCACCAAAAATTCATTTTTTCGGGATTGTAATTGCCTTGCATGACTAGAATGTCGTCAATACCGTAGTCAATACGATAATAATTGTATTGCCCCGATTGAACAGGTACCCAAACGTCGTCATTTGATGAGGGTGTTCCATGGTCTCTATATTATGTACATTGTAAGAATTAGATTTTATTATTGAAATATTTTCTGGATCTATGGCGGTTTTAAGTTATGGAAACTTGCCCTTGAATAATAAAGTCGGCCCAAAGAGGGAAGAATCGGGTTTGGAATTCGGCATCTTTGGCGTTCGTTATGTTTGTCCACCATAAATAACCCAATTCGATTGAATGAGTTACGTCTAAATAACAATGAAGTTGTTAACTGGGAACATTAGATTACAAAACGATTTTAAAAGTAACGCTAACATTTTTTTTAAAAAAAATTAACTGGACGAATTTTAGCACAAGGCTAAAGATTTTTAATGAGAAATAATTTTTAAGCGAACCAAAAAACTAACCTGGTTCTCCTGTAAAATTGGAACTAGACGAATTACTGACGTGTTCGTACGAGTACAAGTATGTTTCTACACCGGATGATGATACGAGTGAAGCAGTTTCACTAATCCAACTTTTCATAAACATATCCGAAATCATCTGTAATTAAGAGAAAATTAATTTTTTTCTTTTCCTTCTTAATTAAATTTAATTAAGCAGTATAATGATAATTAGCTTACGTTGATGGTAGCTATGTTGACCGCTGTTTGATTTTCTAAATCAACATCTGAATAGTATTCGTCTTTGAGAGCGTACGACACGTTCACTAGGTTACTTCGGTAATCGGTGAGCACGTGCAGAACCGTAGGGATGACCACGTCGAATGTAGCGTCGGTGATGTTTTCAAATAAAAAAAATATATCTGGAAATAAAAATTTTAAAGGATTAATAGTTTTTAACCTAAACGAACGTATTGTACATGTAGCACTAGTGGGTAAGAGTTTAGTTTGCGGCTGGAAGCTAGCCTTAAAGAATGAAATGAAACTTGTAATTATAGATTACTATTAGTGCTAATTGTATGATGTTTGTAATAATTAAGGAAAATGATAGCTTATTTAAAATTAAGCGTAATATAGGCCTACATATTCTTACAAAGAAAATAAAAATAATATTGAAATACAGTTATAAACCAGAGCTCCTTCATCTCGGTTAAATCCTAGCTGTAGTGGAACTTGATTAAAATTGCCATTTTGTAAAGCAGTTAATGGATCTTCAGTGAGAAATTTACCACTGCTCGACGTCTCAACACTTGGAACGAAGCATAGAATTAAATGGCTAAGCTGGAAAATATACGATTGTTTTCTTTTTGAGTCTTCAACGCTCTCTGAATAATAATAATTATGCGGGTCAATGTTACCATCATATCTAAGCTGTAAGCAACTATGTCATCGGCTGGTAATTGTTGAAGGCAATCAATGAGTTCAGCTGATGTGTCAGTACTACAGTTAAAGTTCGAGGCCATTATTTGAGCATACATGAGAGGGTCCTCGATGACTGCCCTATTAAAATAATGTTAATAAAAGATAAATGATAACTTGATCAATTAAACTCTTTAAAAATACGAGTACAGTATGTTAATCTTATGGGGGATGATAGTATTCGTTCCTATATATAAGACAGACTAAATACAGTAACGGTATACATTAAAGTTTAAACTTTGACTTTTATGAATTTAAAATAGTTTTTACCAGTATGGATTTTGGTTATGAATTTGAAAGAAAAAAGTTACTTTTGTTTCAAGAATTTAGGTTTTTAGTTTTGAAATTTATTTAATACGTAAGTTATGCAAACTAGACCTTTACAATGTTAGACGACGCCTTACCATGGGCAGAGAGTAGAACCAGATTCGGCAATGGCTCGATGAAATAAGCCTAAAAATTTTATAATTTAGTTATCTACAAGCATTTGAATTTATTTAACTTGCCGGCTGACATTGGAGATTGATATTGACACATGACAGACGCACTTCCCGCGCTTTGACCGCTTAGGGTGACATCATTTGGATTTCCGCCAAAGGCGGCGATGTTATCTCGGACCCATTGAAGAGCTAGATTTTGGTCTAAAAGTCCGGCGTTTCCAGAGGCAGCTTCGTCGTTTGTACTCAAAAAACCTATAATTGGATTTTTATTAAATGAATTATACTGATTTTGTGTAATTTATGCGAAGGTCCTAACCAAGAGGTCCTAATCGGTATTTAATGGGCACTACTACCATGTCCAAGTTCATGTAGCGCTCTGGATTGGCACTGTCGTAATTGATTGCGCCGCCGAAAAATCCTCCTCCGTGAATAAAAACATGAACGGGCAACGATGGGTTACTTACGTTACTCGGGAGCTATAAATATATTTGTACAATCAGAATAATAAATTTTAGGAAATAATAAACAAAATTTGTTTGGATTCCCCATAAAAAAATAAATTATTAACTGAAAATTATTTTCAATAGCAATGACAAAGGTTTAATTTAAGTTACTGATAATTCTATTGCTTGTTCTTGGACGGAATTTTTAATTTTCAAAACTGTTTTTAATTAAAATTAAACAATTTTTTGTTTACTTGAGGGGTGTACACATTGAGTTGCAAACAATCCTCAGAGCCAAAAGTTGGGTTGGTGACTATGAAAGATGGTTGAAGACAGGGAGGAGGGTCCGAAGTAGCTTGAAACACTCCAGTCCAGGAATCGGCTGGTTGCGGTTCCTTTTTTTTTTTTTAAAAAATAATTACGATCGCTAATATATCTTAATACTCGTATATGAGTACAGTATATAAATATATGTTTTACTTGAAATCGAAGTGAGCCAAATGGTGGCTTTCCAAAAGGAATTCCTTGATAGGCGTAGAATTGCCTTCCTTCCGGTGTATACTTGACCGTGCCTTGCAATTGACCTTGATTAATTGTTATCAAAGGACTTAATTCACCTTGCCCAAATATTTGATTAAAATTTGCTAAGAAAATCAAATTGAGAAATATTATTAACGACATTTTCACATTCACCTTAGCTAAATTATTGTACACAAGTTTGGTAGTTATTGTCTAGATTTTAGGTAATTGACTAACGTAGGTGATTATAAGATTACGTTTAATGTTATCAATTTAATATTTTAAAAACAAATTGTTTTTTATCTTTAACGAGTCGATTTCAATCAAAAAAAATTTTAAATTGGGTGTCTATTTTGATAAGAATTTATAAGTTTACCTTACTGATATTATTCTTTATTATGATAAGTATACTTTATTAGATAATAGAGAGATTGCGGTTTAGCTTTTTACCTCGTTCTTATGCTTACGTCTAATGCTTATGACGTTCGAGAGTGGACTTTCGAACTTTTTACTTCATTGACATCTGTGCTAAAAAAAGTTCCAAAGTCCACACTCCAACGTCATAAGCATTAGATGTAAGCATAAGAACGAGGGAAAAAGCTAAACCGCAATCTCTCTAATGATCGGCCTTTTTAATTTTTACCACTTACGACAGTTTTAAAAATTTCTATTTTCTGTTATCGTATTTTTGTAGATGATTGTCCAAAAAAATTGTTGTTTTTAAATTTCAAGTGATTGAGATGGTTCTTTCGTAGAGGTGATAGCAACAGTAAATTTGATATTCCCTTAAGTCTTGAGTCGAAGTATGCGTACATTAAGCTTCATTTACTTGTGAAATGCGCTTAATTTAACCTATTTTTCTACAAACAACTAAATCGGATCATTTTACTTTTATATATTTAATTGAGATTTAAAATCGAGTTCAAATTGACTTTAAAAATTTTACATTAATTGATTTTTAATTGTGCATTGAACATTTTGAAGAATCACAATTTCTTAATTTACGCATCTTAAATTTAACAGAAAGCATCTTTGTTAGGCTGATAGTTTCATCCATTCACAATAGCTGGAACTGTGAACCACCAAAAATTCATTTTTTCAGGGTTATAATTGCCTTCCATTATCATTTGTTCTTGGATATTTAAGTAGTTGTACTGTCCGGATGGAGTGGCTAACCATCCGTCATCCGAAGGAGAGGGAGCTCCATGGTTACTATTAACAAATCAAATCATTAATAATAAGAAAAAAAATTTTAAAATGTAATATTTACCCCTGTATGATGAAATTTGACCAGAGAGGGAAAAATCTCGTTTGAAATTCCGAATCTTTTGGATCAGTTGTATTTCTCCACCATAAATATTGTAGCTCAGCACCGTGGCGGATATCTATAGATTAAAATAGTGTATTACATTGAAAACTTAAATTATTTTATTCGGGAATTTTAAAATCTTTGTTTTGTTTTGAATTTTGGATTATTTGACGGAGATTAAATAATTTAAGAGATAAATTTCTAACATTTTTTTAAAAAAAAAATTAGGGTTTAGCGTTTTGTGAAATGAAATTGTATGGCTTTATAGTGATAGTGTACCAGGTTCGCCCGTGAAATTTGAACTTGATGTACTACTGACATAATCGTAAGCATATAAATAGGTCGGCACGTTGTGTGACGATACTAGCACCGCTGTTTCGGCCACCCAACTTTTCATGAACAAATCAGATATTACCTAAAATAATTTTAATTAATTACCGGTATTTTCAATAATACCGTGAAGGTAAATTTTAGAAATATGTACGTACGTCAATGCTGACGATGTTGACCGCTGTTTGATTTTCCATGTCGACTCCAGTATAATATTCGTCTTTAATAGCGTAAGACACGTTCACTAGGTTGGTGTCGTAATCCGTGAACGCTTTTATAACGAGCGGAAATACAACTTCGAACGTGAAATCGGTTACGTTGTAAAAAAGAAAATATATAACTGAAAATGATAATAATTGTTTCGAGATTTTAATTTGTCAGAATTATTTTTGTTAGCATTCCATAAAATTACTGTACATTCGAAAGCAAAAATTCCTTCATCTCGATCGAATCCTAGTTGAAGCGGGACCTGGTTAAAATTCCCATTTAGTAGAGCAGAACGAGGATCTTCCGTGAGGAGTTTAGCGCTACTCGAAGTTTCAATGCTGGGCACAAAAACCAATGAAAAATTTTTAAGCTGGAAGTAAATTTTAGTAAATCAACGTAGCCTATTAATACTAAAAAAAAAAAAAAAATTGTTAATGAATGCGTTACTATTAGAGCAATATTGTGGACGATGATTTCGTCAGCATCAACTTCTTGAAGACAATTTATAAGTTCTACTGTTGTATCAATACTGCAATTGAAGTGAAGGCCCATCTGTTGAGCGTAGTAAAGTGGATCTTCAACCAACGCCCTGTAAAAAAAATTATTACATTTTTAATAATTTAGTTAATACAGTCAAAAATGCTTTTAAACTAACGAATGTCATTGTAGCGAAATTTCAAATTAGAGTAACTGTTTTGAAGTTTCTTCGCTGAATTTAATTTCTTCATTTAAAATGTTTTGAGTAACAGAATGGTACTGGCATAAAAATTTAAGGAACATTTTTATTAAATTGTTGAATTATTAATCAAAGCTTCCATGTTAAATGCTCATTTCTGGGGAGATATCATGTTTTAGGATTCACTTTCGACCTTTCAGACAAAATCACACTCGATAAAATGATTGACAGTCATAAACTATGTATTAAATTTGTTAATATTTCTCGTATACATTCCTTACACTGACATTACTATATTAAAAGTTACGTTTTGCTTAGTACCATGGACAAATAGATGAACCAGATTCGGCAATCACTCTATGAAACAAACCTAAATTTGAGGGATAATTATACTTTTGTGTCTGGAATTAAATGGAATGTTTTTTCCGCTTAAAGTACCTGCCGACATTGGAGATTGATAATGAAACATGGCAGACGCACTTCCCGCGCTTTGACCGCTTAGGGTAACGTCATTTGGGTTTCCGCCAAAAGCGGCAATGTTATCTCGAACCCATTGAAGTGCCAGGTTTTGGTCTAACAGTCCGGGGTTTCCGGATGCAGCCGCATCGTTTGTACTCAGAAAACCTTAAATTAGATAATATTAAGATAATTATTACATGTGCAAAGATAAAATAATTATTATTAAGCTTACCTAAAGGTCCTAGGCGATATTTAATGGGCACCACTACCATGTCCAAGTTCATGTATCGTTCAGGGTTAACATCTCCGTAGTCGATTCCCCCGGATATAAATGAGCCTCCGTGAATGAACACGTGAACCGGTAATAATGGATTGCTGACATTATTTGGTAACTTTAAAAAAAAAAACAGCATTTAGTTGAACAGGAGAAATAGAGTTTATAATATTATTATTATTATGTTAAAAGCCTGTACCTGTGGGGTGTACACATTTAGCTGCAAACAATCTTCAGATCCTGTAGTTGTGGAATTTAGACTAATATCCAGTTGAAGACATGGCGGTGGATCAAAAGTTGCTTGTAGAACTCCATTCCATGAGTCAGCTGCTTCAGGTGGCTATATTTAAAAGTTCAAACAGTCTCTAATTACTTTTAGCTATAAAGGATTTCAGCTGCATTTAGGCGAAATCTTTTTGGGAGAAGGGAAGCTCTTAATTTTTATTCTTTTTAAATTGTTGTACCGTACTGTTAAATTTTTCTTTTACATTTTATAAGTTAGTATTTTTTTTTTTTTTTTTGATTATTATTGTTATTTTTCTGACACTATAGAACTTTTTTTTTTTTAATTTTTTTTTATGTGCTTTATTAATGTGCCCCAAAATCAACCATATTGTTTTAATAGCTGCTTGTTTTTACTCATTACTTGACAATAATTTAATGGGTTTGTTTTTCGACTCTCTAATAAAGTTTGAGGATGAACGTTTGTTTATGCTCTTAACATTAGAAAAAATGACAAGACTTGTTTACTTGGAATCGAAGTGATCCTACTGGTGGTTTTCCAAAAGGTATTCCTTGATACGCGTAAAACAGTCTTTCTTCCGGTGTGTATTTTATAGTCCCCTGCACTTGACCTTGCGCTATAGTAATTATTGGACTCAAGTCTCCTAACTCATCTTGTCCGTAAATATCTTGGATGTTGAAAAGAGAAATTATACTTAAAATAATAAATATCTTCATTTTTTAAAGGAGGATTAGGAAGCGTAATCGAGTTGATTGAATTTGTAATTCTCGAGTGGCAAACATCAAAGCGACAGGTATTATCTGCGTAAATATTATCTCGTCAAAAAGATCTTTTCTAGTTCAAAAATATCGTATTTTTGTTTTTTATTTATTTTTTTTTGTTTTTTAAGCCAGCAATAAAAATTAGATCAGGGTTGTTACTAAACAAGAATTACCGGTAATAAAATTGTATAAAAAATTAATACTCCGTAATATTGTTTATTTTTAGCAAATTTACTAGATTTACTGATAGAGGTTTAAAAAAATACATTTTTTTGTGTACTTACGTTTTTGTTTTTAATGTTGATAGATTTTTTGTTATTAAAAGGGAGCTTATAATTTCAGAGTGTTTTAAGATTTTAATAATTTAATGTGGTTTACAATTTTGTGATTGATTTCTTATGATTTTTAATTGAAAACTTTTTTTGATGACAATACCGGTTCATAATATGTTAAAAGTACGCGTGTATTAAATACACATGGTATTATAGACAATGCATGGCACTGTTTTCCACCAAAACTTCATTTTTTCCGGATCGTATTCGCTTTCCATAGTAAATACTTCATTTATGTCGTAATAAATGTCATCATAAAATGGCTCTTGCTTCCAAACTCCGTTACCGGTTGGATTTCTGTGCACAAACATTAAAAAAAATTAAAGGAAATGATTAGTAATTTGGTATGTTGATTTACCCATAAATAATGTAGTTGGCCCATAAGCCGAAAAATCTTTGCCCAAAGTCCGAATCTTTTTCATTCATATTGTAAGATGTTTTGAAGAGATACTTCATCTCGTTGCTATGAGAAACGTCTGTTGGAAAACATTTCTTTTAATTTATATTTTTTTGATTATTTTGCACGAAATTGATCGATTTTTGTTACCAGGTTCTCCAGTGTAATTGCTACTCGATGAGTTACTAACATAATTATACGCGTACAAATAGGTAGTGACATTTTGAGCTGAAATGAGCTTCGCAGTTTTAGCGATCCAACTTTTCATATACATATCAGATATTACCTATATTTAAAAAAAAATAATAGTTTAAATCGTTTCACAAAATAAAGCGTTGCAATATGTACGTTAATGCTGGCTATATTAATTGCTGTTTGATTACTCAAATCAACATCGGCATAATATTCGTCTTTAATGGCGTAGGAAACGTTCCGTAGATTGGTTCGGTAATCAGTTAAAACTTCTAAAACCAAAGGCATAACTATTTCGAAGAAGATATCGTTGATGTTTGTGAAAAAGTTAGGAACATCTAGAGAATAATATTTAAAAAATGAGATGAATCTGTTTTGTTAACATAAATTCATAATTATATATTTACGAGTATGTTATCGCTTACATCGAAAAATGAGTGTTCCTTCATCTCTATTAAATCCCAGCATTAATGGAACTTTGTTAAAATTTCCCGTTTGAAAAGAGAGTAAGGGATTTTGCGTCAGAAAGTCTCCGTCAATTACAGGGACAAAGCACATTTTCAAATATTTAACCATAATGTTATTGTAGCTTTCACTTATGAGCAAGCCGGCATCTTGCTGCGACAGACAATCCACTAGCTCTGAAGTTTCATTGACGTTGGAGCAGTTGAATAGTTTTCCCAATTCTTGAGCATAGTACAACGGATTTTCTTCGACTGCCCTGCAAAATTATTTGTATATTTTAGCTCTGTAATTATGGTAAAATGGATTTACAATGGGTATTTTGTAGTAAAATGTACTTATAATAAGTGTTAGTAAAGATTGCATTTCATATTAGAGAAAACAAAATTGACTTAAAATATTATGGACTTTCGAAATCTTAAAATATTAAAATTTCAACAACAAAAAAGAATAGGCAACAGCCCAAAAGTATTGACTTAAGAAATAATAACAGTAATTTAGTTACAGTATTTAGACTTTAGTTTAGAAATTGTTATGCAGACATATATTAGTGTATTTTGTGTTACCATGGACACAGTGCGCTTCCGGATTCAGCAAACGCACGATGGAATAAACCTAATAAGAATACAATATTATTATGTTTATTTAAAAAAAATCAACATTTTTGAAATTTTTTTAACCGGTAGATTTTGGAGATAAAACATGGAAGGTGACAGAAGCACTTCCCGCACTTTGTCCACCCAAGGTTACGTCATCTTTGTTTCCTCCAAACGCGGCTATGTTGTCTTGCACCCATTGCAAAGCCAAAACTTGATCGCGCATTCCATAATTTCCGGGAGAAGCGTCGTCTGATGTGCTCAGAAATCCTGTTAAAATAAAGTTGTTTTAAAAAACATATTTTTATGATTTTGAATAACATTTTTTAAAGTTATTTAGTATTTCGGTAAAAAGAAAAATCATTTTAAAATCCAGATTTATTTTAAAAAAATTAGAGGGAAGAAATATTTGATTTTATAAATGTGTATTATTTTAATATACAGTATTACACAAATGTCTTTTTTTTTCTTTGCAACTAATTAATTTTGTTTTAAAAGCAGGAAAATAATATTATGACTACGCTAAACACAAAGAAGTCCTTGTGCTAAAAAGCTGATACATATTGATTATCTGCGATGATTTTGTTAACTTTGAAAGTTTAGATAGAGTTATAATAACTAACTTTATTGATAAAGATGGTTAACTGACCTAATACACTTAATCTGTAATTCATGACTACGACAACCATGTCTAACGTCATGTAAAATTCTGGATTAAGTGAATTGTAGTTGATATCTCCTTCGAAAAAGCCTCCTCCGTGAATAAACACTTGCACCGGAAGGAGTGGTTTCGAATTATTTTGTAATGGAAGCTGAAAATTATTATATTTAATTTCTGAAATGTAGATACTGTACTGTATTAATTTTGATTCCCAAACTTTTGCGATCCAAATCATGGTTGGCGTATGTTGAAAAACTTATGAAAAAAATGTAGTGTACATGGATATCAATGGCACATGACATTAATATTTTGCACAGACAGTTACAAGTAGGCTACTCATTATTATTAGATTTTTTTTTCTATAAAATAATTGTTGTAAAATATATTTACACATTTATTTTAAAAATTGTTTTTTGTTTTAAATTTTTCCATTAAGATGTTGGGTCGCGAAGCAAAATATTTTGGATACAGAAACGAATGTTTGGGTGAAAGTAATTTAAATTTGTAATTACGATTGGTGTATAGACGGAAAGATATAAACAATCTTCGTCGCCTTTGGAGCTTCCTGAACTTGGTTGAAGGCACATTTTAGGGTTTGAAGTGGCATTTAAAATACCTGGCCATGAATCAGCTTCAACCGGAAGCTAAATTCATTTTTTTTTTTTTTTATACATGTATTGAAATTATTATTTTTGTTAAATATATGAATTTACTTTAAATCGCAATGGTCCGATTGGGGGTTTAGCGAATGGAATACCTTGAAATGAATAGAATGTTTTCGAGTTGTTGGCCAGTTTAATGGATCCTCGGACGTCACCCTTTTTAGTGGTCACTACGGGATCGACATCAGGATCTTGACCATAAATGCACAAAATCCAAATAAAAAATACAAAAAAATGAAGGCTATTCATTTTAGAGCATTAATATTGCAATAAGATCGAAAAAGTTAAATAAAAACTTGTGTTTTTGACATAGTAAATGATAAATTACAGCTGTTTGATGAAATTTCAAAACGTTGTAAAGTTTATTTAACGAGTGTTGTATTTGACCATGAAATTTCAAGTGTAAGCCAACATGGGAAAAATGATAAAATATAAATATTTTGAAAAAGAAAAAAAATTATCGTTTGAGTATAAAAATAGCTTTTAAAATTAGATAATCTTACTACTAGTATTAGTATTTAATAAATGTTTTTTGTTTCCGAATTATTTCTTTAAATTTAAGATATTGGAAATTTTTGTTTTAATTTTTAATTTGTTAGTTTGGTTTTTGCTACCTATATTCCATCTTGACCGAAAGAAGTTTTATAAATATTATTCTACTCGTATTTTTATTTAACCATGCTACAATATTGGCAATAGCATGCCAATGCAATCCATATTTTTTAATTTTTTTGGATTTAGAAGGTATATTTTAACTTTAAAAAAAATTCAATTTCATTGCAGTATCACTTTAAAAGGTTTAGTAGAAAATATTATTTTTACATGATTTTATTTGAACAAGTGTTCATCAATTTGCTCCTATTGTTTATTTAACAACTTAACGTTTGATCAGAAAATAATATAGGAAATAAAATCATTTATAAATTTAATTATTGTTAGAAATACTTAATCGTAATTGTTCGATCATGTACTTAAATAATGTACACAATTGAATCCGATTTTGTAAGTTAGGACACTAAAAACGACGAAAATAATTCGCTTGATGTTTCGAAACGCGTTCGAAATTTGGTCGGATGTAATACTTAGATGGACTGTAGATTTAAATTAAAAAAAGCTAGCATAACGTATTTCGGCTTTTTTTTTTTTTATTATTTTCTTCTTGATTTTTTTGAACGTGCAATTTATTTATTTTGCGTTGCAGTAAAAGACATTCTGTACCGTGCTGGCGATTTTATCCAAGCCAATGTTTTTTACACATTACTTATTTTAAGATAAATTTTTCCCAGATTTATTTTTAAATCATCTGATATTGGGTTTGTTTCTAATACTGTAATTGCAATCTTATCTGTTCTTAAATTTTTGGGTTTTTAGTGGAACCAAAAATTATTATTATTATTCAGCCAAGCTCTTTTTGGCTGAAATTACTTGCCGCATCCTTTTGCTCCTCTTTCAAAAATCAAGTTTTTCTGTTAAAACGAGTCAAACGACTTGTGGGGAAAAAAGTTTGGTGGAAACAGGTTTGCAGAAGGTGAATCTAAGTTCACCAAATCTTTTGCGTTTACTCCAACATATGGAACTAGTTTATATGGTTGAAACCTGTTTCAAAAGTCTGGTGGAAATCATGTTAACAGGGGTGAAACATTAATTTAATTAGTGGCTTCTAGTTTAGATATATTTTTTTTTTTTATAAAATTATTTTTGTCAGTGATCAACCGTCCACGACATAATATGGGTGATTAAACAATTTTAATATAATGGCACATGCTTTTTTATTTTATATTGAATGCGAGAGTTAAGCAGCTGCAATAGCTGGTACAGTGTTTAACCAAAAATTAATTCTCGAAGGTTGAAATTCGTTGTTCATCTGATATGGTGTATCTAGTGACAAGTAATTGCTCTGTCCGCTGGGTGTGGGTGACCATAAGATGGGAAGACCGGTGGGAGTGGGGTTTCTATATTTCAAAATGAAAATTATTAATCTACTGTATAAAGTAATATCGCTTCATTTTTACCCTTCTGTGACAAAGTCGGCCCAAAGTGGGACTAAAGTGACGGAAAATTCGTTGTCTTTTTCATCCAGTGGTTGAGCACCTGATTGGTTGTACAGATACACTAACTCGATTCCGTGAATGCAATCTATTTTCATTCACAAAAAAAAAATTAAATTTACTGTACAGCAGAAGTTTGAATGTTAATAATTTTTAGTTTATAGAATAGGGTTATTAAAAATTAATACTGTATGTTTAATTTAACCAAATGGCTCACGAAGCTTATTTCAATTGATTTTTGCAAGTGGTTGAATATCCTTACTTTATGCACGCGTTTTCCAAATTAAAGTGACAAGTTTTATAGTGTTTTAAATTTACCAGCTGCTCCAGTTAAGTAGGTCCATGACCAATTACCCACGTAATTAAACTCGTACATCCAAGTTGGAACGTAACTGCTGATAATTTCGACAGTTTGGACGACTCCGCTAATGATGATCATATCTCCAATCATCTATAAGCGCCAAAATACGATGTTTAATAGGACCATGTAAACTTTATAATATTTGTGAGCTCACATCTAAGCCGGCACGGGTCACTTGACTAGGGTCGTTTATATCGATGTCTGTGTAATATTCGTCTTTAATGGCGTACGAAATATTGATGACGTTAGTGCGATAATCAGTCAGCACGTGTATCGCAAATGGAACGACTTCGTTGAAGAAATTGTCGTCGATTGTTGACATCATGGGCACAACATCTAAATGCAAATTAATTAAAGGTTACATGCAAATTTAAAAGATAAATGCGCACGATTCGTATATTATTGTATCGTAGCGTAGCGAGGGCTCATGGCGTCTGAGAATAACAATATTGTTAGCGCCCCTTCTCCCTCCCGAGGTGCGAAATTTGCTTGGAAAAACTGACAAATTTAGTCCTTTTTGTAGACAAACTATAGTGTAATAATTTGTCTCAATTTTAGCTCCCCTATTCGGTGACACCCTGGGACAACTGCTCCCTCCTCTCTCTACGCAACTGTTTTGTATTTACATTGATAAACTAGAGATCCTTCGTCACGATTGAATCCCATAATGATTGGAACTCGATTGAATCGTCCTTCTTGCAACACGGTCAATGGGTTTTCCGTAATAAATTGACCGCCGTCCACCGGTTCAAGCACGGGGACCCAACATAGAGTCAAATTTTCTAGCTACATTGTGTTATTTTGTGTAAAATAAATCAAAGATAAATATAAATAATCTTCTTTGAGGAAATAAGAAATTATTAATTCTAGTTGATTAATAAAAGTTACCACAATATCAAAAGCCTTAATGACCAAATCGGTGGCATTTTGCTGTCTGAGACAGTCGATCATCTCCGCGTTGTCCGATGTCGGACACTCCATTTTTTCACCCAGCCTTTGAGCGTAATATAACGGGTCTTCTTCCATGCCCCATCTGAAGCACACTTTATTATTAGATTTTTGTGTTGAAAATTAGCCTACTTTAAAACTGTTTGGACCCGTTCAATAAAGTTCCACTTTGAGCGATCATTTGATGAAACAGGCCTGAAATAATAATTGGATATGATAATTATTATTTTTTTTTTTACTTTCGTTGTGAATTTATTAAAATTTACCGGCTGACATGGGAGAAACTAGATGCCCTATCACTGAATCACTTCCGGCACTTTCTCCTGATAAAGTAACAGCTTTTGGATCGCCGTTGAATGCGGCAATATTGTTCTGAATCCATTTTAAAGCCAGATTTTGGTCCAAAAGGCCAACGTTACCAGGAACGATGGAATCTCCGGTACTAAGAAATCCTTAAGTAATGATACTGTAAATATAGTTTGCAATTTCCTTTTTTTTTAAAAGTACAGTATAATATTTACCCATTGCTCCTAATCGATAATTCATGTACACTACGACAATATCTTTGTACTCAAAAAAGCGCTGAGCCTGATAATTATCTGCACTGCCTTCGAAAAATCCGCCGCCGTGAATAAATATTAGGACCGGAAGTGGAGCACTGGTCAACTTTTAATGATTTATGAATTAGTGACATTTCGTGATTTATTTTAAAGCGATTTTTACAGTAAAAAAAGATGATTGATAAAATTCGCAATTAATTATTAAATAATTTAATCGTTTTTAAGTTAACCATTTAAATTGTTTAACATTTATGATAATTGGGAGTAATAAATTTCATAAAAAAAATTTACGGAGTTAAAACTGAAATTGGAAAAAATAAATTTTTGCGTCATAGTAACATGGACCATACAAACATTTTGCTAATCTGATTTAAGTGGTTACTAAAAACCCACTTTTGTTGCATAGTTAGTGAGCCATTTCTTTACAGCTTTAAAAGTGGCTTTTAGATTAAAAAAAATAAAAAAATTATGATAAAAATTATTTTATCTTACATTTGCTGAATACACATTTAGTGATAAACAATCTTCGATTCCGTTGGTTGGAGGAATTCCAACAGATGTCCTGATCTGGATACAGTGCGGGCCGAAAGCTGTGGCATCTCTGATTCCTGCCCAACCGTCGGCCGGTTCCGGTGCTCCAAAACGAATAGGTGCTTTTCCATAGGGAATTCCTAAGAAAGCATTGTACAATTTTCCACTATTAGTGCTTTGAATTGCTCCTTGCAATTGGCCTTGAGATATGGTCACCACGGGTCCATCGCCGGCTTTTGGTTGCGGAAAACTACTAACCAACGCAATTATTGCGCAAAAACAAGATAATTTTAATTTAGCAATCATTTTTGCCGTTAGCAATAGAAATACACGCAATAAGTTACAGTTCGGTATTAATTTAAGAACCGGTAATTCTTTTATTATATAATATGTATTTTTTATCCAATCATTTTTCTAATCAACCTCTTGAAACAGAAATAGAGAGCGCAAAATTTTTTTAAGGACAGATAACATTTATCTAATTGTTGTTTCAGATATTTTAAGAAATAAAAGACAATAAATTCATTAAAATTGTTTCAATAAGTGCTTGATAAATTTTTTTTTTTAGAGCAATCTAAAATTTAATTTACGGTTAAATCAGGCAGGGGATAATCTATTGTAGACAAAATATTAATGAGAATAATACAAAATTGTCACTCAACTATCCAGAATAGCGTTAAGAGATACAGCATAGAAAATCACAAGAACGCAACATTACAATCATATCAATAATTCGTAATCATAAATAAGCATAACCGCTAATAAAATATCAGTTTAAAATGATATTGGCCTTGCATTACTCAAATGATACCTATTTAACTACATGTATTGTTTTTGATACTATTATTTTAAAACATTGTCATTCTTTGCTGTAAATTGTTGCGCGTAATGTCATAACTCATAGGTGCAAACATGAATAAGACTGGACGATGACATAATACCCGTACACTTCAATTTAAGTGTGTCGAAATTTTATTACAGCGAAACCACTGTACTGTATTTTAAAATGTAATTTTTTATTTTATTTTATATCATTAGGCCTACTATAAATTAGTTTTTTAAATACTGTAATTATAATAATACTGCTACGTAACGAAGACACAGTACAAATAATTTAAAGATTTTCTTTATTTTTTTAAAGAAAAATTAATGTTTCTTAGAAATAATTTAAATAAACGAGTAGGGCCTGCAAAATATTAGTTTTAAAAGAAAAATATCAAAATTAAAAAGCATTATTTTTTTACTCAACTTTTAGATGACATTGAAATCTTGATGTAGCGAGAATTATTTTACTTTTTGTTAAAAATTATTCTTACGAGTACCGGTATAGCTAAAAGTTATGTCATTTTTTTAAACGAAGAAAGCTAATTAATTATTCAAATATACTGGTAATAAATTTTAGTTTTTTTTTTATATTTTGGACGCTGCATTAAGGTGAAGCGATTCCCGGTATAATGTTTAACCAAAACTTCATTCTCCACATTTGAAATTCTTTATACTGTATATTTGGTTTAGGTGATCGAGAGATACTGTAAATAATTATTGCTTTGTCCATCAATTGTGGGAGACCACTAAAACTTGAGAAGCGGTAGCAGTAGGGTTTCTGAACGATAATAATTTTATTGGTTTTCCATAAATTTTTTTTTATTAAAACAGTACCGGTATTAATTTTGTTTTACCCCTGTTTAACGAAAGGGGAAAATCAGTAAAAAAAAGTTTTCTTAATTGTAAAATATGTTTAAATCTATATGTATTACCTCTGTAGGCTACATAATAACTGTAATAATAATTATAATCGCCTACATTTATGACTTTGACCAATAGATAACCTCGTTAAAGTAAATAATGCCCTTATCCCTTTGTAGCTTTGTCCATAATATCTAGGGTATAATAGTATAACTGTAATGTACTGTACGTTGGATTAAATTCACAACATTAAAATTATTATTTTAGAAATGAGAAATTATTATTCCTCTTTCAAAACAACCCCCATGGCGAATTGACTCGTCTAAGGTGACGCCTCGTCCCGCCCCCACCGTGTCACAGAAATCTACATGAATGACGTTATTGAAAGGCAGGGAATATTCCCAATTCTCAACTGATAGAGCAGGGTATAAAATAAAATTAATGTACTCGTACATTGCACGTATGCTCGTTTATTTAGTGAAAGGTTTCACAGCCTAATTTCAATCAATTCCGGTACGTAGTATTTATTATCATTATTTTAATTAGTTGTACGATTGTTTATAAAAAGTCATTATTATTTTACAAGAAAACGCAAATCTGAAACAGTGAGATACAGTACAGTATTTTTAAAAATTAATTAATTATAGAATAATATAACTTTTTTTAAAGATTAGTATTTTTGTTTTATTTCACTTTGATTTTTTTTTGTGCGATTAAACATTTTCATTCTTTAAAAATTATTACTGTACAGTATTATTATACTGTATATGCAATCAACTCTTTAAACTTAACCTAGAGCTAAATTGCATCATCAAAGACACAATTTTTAGTTTAATTTACATTTTAAAACATTCAGCTGACTTTGATCTTAGTTATGCAAGCCTTGAAAATGTTATCACCAATATTATTGTTATGCGATAAACGAGTAAAACAATAAATATAAACAATTCTTCGACATTCAATAGAGAGATTGCGGTTTAGCTTTTTACCTCGTTTTTATGCTTAACTCTAATGCTTATGACGTTGGAGTGTGGACTTTCGAACTTTTTACTTCCAACGCCATAAGCATTAGACATACAGTAAGCATAAGAACGAGATAAAAAGCTAAACCGCAATCTCTATTGAATGATTAGAGATTTTGTGGTTTAACTTTTTTCTTCCTTACGCTTACGACTAATACATAATTATGCACAGATGTAATTTAATGAAGAAATAAAAGTGCAATGTCCAAACTCGGATGGCAAAAGCACTAGCCTTAAGCATACACGTAAGAACGAGGAAAAAGCTAAACCGCAAAAGCTCTAATGTGTCACCTAAACTGAATTTTAAATAACTTATCGTATTTAATGTTATTTGACTGAGTTAAAATGACTCGTCTTGTGGTCATTCTTTAATGATAGATCCGGTAATAACGACATGCCTTCCTATTTATACCATTACACTAACCCTTCTGGAGCCAATGGAATCGAGAGTGACAAGTTTATTCGTATGACCCCTGCTGATTCCAAATTTGCATGGTTTGGCGCAGGGGTATACTTGACGTCACTACCTCCTTCTTCCGGTCGGAAAGCCATCTTATGGAACAACCACCGCAAGACCAGCACTAATGATCCAAATCTATGGGCTAAGACTTCAGTTTTTTTTAAATTCAACAAGTTTTATCTTCCAAAAGCTAAAATGATGCGTACGAAAGATGGGCGTGACGTGTACATAAACCGAACGGCCATCAATCTCAATGTCATTCCTTACCAACGTGGATTTACCGACAAAGAGTATTCTAGTTCGGTCTCTTCGGTAACTGTTACTGAGAGCAGTAGACGCATTGCCCCAGAACCGAATTACGATTATAACTACTCTGCTCCAGCAACTCGTAGAGAAGTATTAGATTGGGAACCTGCACCTCCTCCAACCACCAGGTCTCAAGTACATTCAGCATACTACTCGTACAATAATAATGCAGACCGCGTTCGTCTCGCAACTGGTATTCAACAACAACCACGTAACGAATGTTGCATTATTTTGTAAAAGTTATTTTATAACAACGTTTGACAGGTCTTTTTTTTAAAAAAAGGCTTTGTAATTTTTGTACGCATTCCAGTTAATTAATAAATTTATATTGTCACAGCGCATTTTGTTATTACATTTGGTCTTTGGTTTATACTTAAAGTTCCTAGCCGTGCCTACTTACGTCAGAATTTATTCAAACGTTATTTATGGGAGAGAGGTTAGAGGCGCAGTAACGAGATGCGTCTCTTAACAGCAGGCACAAGCAAAAGAAATATTGTATTTAGACGGAATTTTTAATGTTAGTTAATTTAGATTAGAAGATTTAATACATTGATAGTTTAAAAATTCTTAGGCAGCTGCAATAGCCGGAACCGTATTTAACCAAAAGTTCATTCTTGAAGCTTGAAATTCGTCAAATATTTCGTAAGGTTGATCGAGAGAGAGGAATTTTGTTTGCCCAGTTGGTGTTGGAGACCAAGAAATGGGAGAACCTGTAGGAGTTGGATTCCTAAAGAAAGTAACAGTACATTTGATTTAGTTTTTATCATACAGTACTAAAAGTTGTAATTCTTGAAATCAGGAAAATAATATTTTTAAATATTTTAATTGATGTCTTTTGATCTTGCGATAACTCGTTTAGATAACAATTTGAAGAGATTTAAGACCAATTTTTAAGATAATTTTCGGAAATATTTCAAAAACACTAGATTTATTTTAAATTGTGATCTAAAAAATTACCCTTGATAGACAAAATCCGTCCAAAGCGGAACTAAAGATGCAGAAAATGCAGCGTCTTTTGAGTTGAGAGGAGGAACGCCGGTGAAGTTGTATAAATAAATGAGTTCAATAGAATGCGTACAATCTGATAAAATATATAAATGATAGTTATTGAGATATTTTATTTTAATATTGTATCATTGTCTACCAGCTTCTCCGGAGAAATAATCCCAGGAAAAGTTTCCTACGTAATTAAATTCGTACATCCAAACAGGAACAAATTGGCTCACTATATTAATAGTTTGTACACTTCCGCTTATAATAAACATGTCGCCCAGAACCTAAAGTTTAGTCAATGCGTAGTGTTATATAAAAAAAACAGTTTCATGGCATTACTTACATCTAAACCGGCTCGTGCGACTTGACTTGCATCGTTCAAGTCAACGTTATAGTATTGATCTTTAATGGCGTAGGAGATGTTGACTAAATTAGTACGGTAGTCTGTCAATACTCGAACTAACAGTGGCATGACTTTATCGAAAAACGCGTCGTCAATGTTTTCCATCAAAGATGGAATGTCTATAAAAAATTTAGTTGGTGAAAATAACTACTGTATCATCTATTTATTTTAATATTACAATCGTAAATGAGTCCTCCTTCGTCTCTATTGAACCCCATGATAATTGGAACTTGATTAAACCGCCCTTCTTCTAAAATAGTCAGCGGATTTTCGGTGATAAATTGACCGCCGTCTACGGGTTCAACGACCGGTACGAAACACAATGTCAAGTTTTCTAGCTAAAAAAAAATTTTGAATTGATTTTAAAAAATTGCATAAATACATGTATTTCGATTTTAGACCGGATTTCAATGTTCGTAATTCAAAACCGCAATCAGAGCAATGATTTTTTTTTTACCATTATATCGACAGATTTGACTATGATGTCATCAGCAGTTTGTTGTCTGAGACAATCGACCAGCTGGACAGTGTCGGTTGTGCTTGGGCATGATAGTTTCTCACCCAAGCGTTGAGCGTAATACAATGGATCTTCTTCGAAAGCCCATCTGAGATATCATTTTTTTGGAATTTATAAAGTTGGGTTAAAAACAAAAATGTTTAATTGATACCCGTTCAAAACTGTTCCACTTTCTGCGATCAACTGATGAAATAGACCTATTAGTAAAAGTACGAGTATGTACAGCAATTTTAAGAAATTAAAAACAATTAGTAGCTAGAGCAAATAATTTTTTTCACATTTCTCTGAATGCATGTACAAAATTAACAACTTTTGCTATCATGATTATAAATAATCGTTAATTAGATGACAGGGTCACTGCATACTGAGTGACGTCTTAATTACCAGCTGATTTTGGTGAAACCAAGTGCGATACAACTGAAGCACTTCCTGCGCTTTCTCCAGACAAAGTGACTCTTGTTGGATCCCCATTGAAAGCGGCGATATTACTTTGAACCCATTGCAAAGCCAGATTTTGGTCTAAAAGTCCAAAATTACCCGGAGCAGTGGAATCAGCAGTGCTCAAAAATCCTAATCATTTAATTGCATTTTTTTTTTTTTTTAGAAAATTTTTTTAGAAAAAAATGTTTTTAGTATTAAATAAAATCTTTACCCACCCAATGACAACAGTCGATAGTTGAAAAAGACTATCACCATATTGGTATACTCAAAAAATCTTTGCACCTCATAGTGGTCAGAATCTCCTTCAAAATAGGCTCCTCCATGAACAAAAATGAGAACAGGAAGTGCGGGACTAGTTAACTAATTTTTTTAAAATTAATTTCTAGTATTTTTAAGGGAAAACTTAATTAGTTGTACGAGTAATTTACATTTGTCGTGAAAACGTTCAAAGTGAGACAATCTTCAACTCCGATTGTGGGAGGGTCGGGTAGGACCGCAAAAGAGGGCTGCATACAGTGTGGCGCATATGCAGTGGCATCTTTAACTCCAGTCCAAGGATCAGCTACTTCCGGTGCCTAGTAACGAATTTTTATTGAAACAGCTCTTTTATAAAATGTAAATAGCATAGATACAGTATATATCATATTTCATTTTACCGCAAAACGAACGGGAGCTTTTCCAAACGGAATCCCTAAGAAGCCATTATATAGTTTTCCACTTGGTGTACTTAAAACTGTTCCTTGCACTTGACCTTGTTCGACTGATACGATTGGTCCATCTCCAACATTTGGTTTGGGCAAACAACTGCCCAAACCAATTGTTAAGCAAATTGTAACGGCGAACAAAAATCTTAAACCGTAAAACATTTTTAAAGTTGGAAAGTATTTTAAAAATTATTAAATTAAAGGAATTATTTTATTTTGAGTAAGATAAAAATCAATTCTTTTTTGATTAATCGACACTATCTTTGAGTTCCCTTATAAAAATGGGTGATAAAACTTATTTGAAATTTTGTTATCAATTGAAGTGCTGTTCTTTTGAGTTTTATTTGAGAATTTGTCGTTAACTTTTACAAAGTTACAAAACTTCCAAATACCGTACGTTTTTTGATCTACTTGTAAGATAATAATTAAAATTGTTAGTTATTACTGGAATATTATATTTAATTAATTTTTAGTTAGCAGCAATAGCAGGTACAATATTGAACCAAAAGTTCACTCTTGAAGGTTGAAATTGGTCAATAATTTTATACGGTTGATTTATTGATAAGAAATTGGTTTGTCCTCCAGGAGTTGGCAGCCAATTAACAGGAAATCCACTCGGAGTGGGGTTTCTATAATAATTTATTTTAAAAAAAAATGTTCTAAAAGAGCATACTAGTCTTATAATATTTAAATAAGTATTTACCCGAAAGCGATAAAATTCGCCCAGAGTGAAACCAAAGAACTTGAAAAACTACTGTCTTTAGCATTTAAATTTGGTATATCTGTCCTGTTGAACAAATATATGGTTTCAATTCGATGGGTAGCTTCTGCATTTAAGATTAGCATTTTTTTAAATTAATAATAAAAGAAAAACTATTAAAAAAATTATTAAGTTACCCGCTTTTCCGAAAATATAGTCAAAAGACCAATCTCCGTCGTAGTTAAATTCGTACATGCGAGTGGGGACATATCTACTCAAGAAATCAATAGTTTTAACACTTCCTTGAATAATAATCATGTCTCCTATTACCTAAGATATATAAAAAGATTTTTTAAAAGTGTTAATTAAATATTAAAATTTGCGTCAATCAATCATTAATAAGGTTAGTCAGGATGCGACAGCAAAAATCAAATAAACCACTAGGCTCGTGTATGAATAACATTATGAAATTAATAACATTGCATTTAAGTAATTTAGCCAAGCAACTAGTCTATTATGCAATCTAAACTTATCGTTGTCAGCTTTCATCAAATAGTGTTAATTAAAAACAACTGTACAGTGCGCACACACAAAAGTGAAATAAGAGCAGATCTGAAGCCCATGTAACGGGGTTTGCCTGACAATAATGTGCTTGAATAGCGTCATTTGGGGTACAATAACTCGTATATTTATTCACCCTGAGATGGTACTAAATAATCAAAAGAGTAGTCTACTTACATTTATTCCTGCTTGAGATACTTGACTGGAATTGCTTATATCAATGTCACTATAATATTGCTCTTTAATGGCGTATGAAATGTCTAGAAGATTGGTACTG
This sequence comes from Polydesmus complanatus, assembly GCA_034692225.1. Taxonomy (NCBI): domain Eukaryota; kingdom Metazoa; phylum Arthropoda; class Diplopoda; order Polydesmida; family Polydesmidae; genus Polydesmus; species Polydesmus complanatus. Next base: position 24,850 of record JAQGAZ010000992.1, read on the forward strand.
TAGTCTGTTCCCACTTCAATTAATAAAGGTAGAATGGTGTCAAAATAATAATCATCAATGTTGCTCATCAGTTTTTGAATATCTAAAAACAAATTTAATTTTCAACTAAAAGAAATAAGTTTTAAGAAATAAGTCTATTTTTGTGTGTACTTAATTGGATCACATGTCAATTACAATAAAAAAAAAAAAAAAAAGTTTAGTTTTTGCATTTACTGTAGTATAAAAAAAAGAAGATTAATACGAGTTAATAATTTGTTTTAAGATGATGCAGTATTTTAGTTTTTAAAAAAAAAAAAAATTACTTGGCATTTGCGTAAGAAATTTATTATACATGTACTTACAGTGATAGACGATTCCTCCTTCACTTCTAGCGAATCCTATTATAATTGGAACTCGGTTAAACCGGCCTTCGGCTAACAAAGTTGAAGGGTCTTCGGTTAGAAAGTTCTCGTCTCCAGTAGGCTCTACCACAGGTACAAAACACAATGCCAAGTTCTCTATCTATATGAAAACCGTAATAATTTGATGATATACGAATTATGGTAACGCTTTTGATAATAAAAGCAGATTTACAGAATAGCTTAATAAAGTTCAATTTTAGTTGAAATTACTATAAATTAAAACAATTGAAGGAAAATTTTGCTAATTACCAAAAGTTTTAGCAATAAAAAATTTAAAATAATATTAATCATAAAATTTAAATTGTGAATGCTTTTTATCAGAAACTTTGATGTAAGCTATAGGCTACTGTATCTTGCACTGAACTATTACCATAATTTCTAGAGATCTGGCCACAACTTCATCGGCACTTTTTTCTCTGAGACAGTTAATCAATATGACCGAATCTTTGACCACTGGACAAGACATTTTCTTTCCTAACATTTGTGCGTACTTTCTTGGATTTTCTTCTAAAGCCCAACTGAAATTTTTCGTTTTTTTAAATTTTAAATTATTTTAAGTGGTTACGTATTAAACTCACCCGTTTAATATTGATCCGCTCTCAGCAATTGCTTGATGAAACAAACCTAAAATGACTTTGAGTTAAAAGCTGTTATTTTTATTTGTGCTTTTGGCATTTCGGCGTAAAATGATTAATTTCAAATTTTTACTTTTTGAACAAATTTGTTATATCGACATTTCACTCGTGTACTCAGCTTTACCTGCTGATTTTGGCGATAAAAGGTGTGCTATGACAGACACACTTCCTGCACTTTCTCCATTTATTGTTACCATCTTTGGATTTCCATTGAATGACTCAATATTTTGCTGAATCCATTGCAAAGCTAAATTTTGATCCAACAATCCATAATTGCCAGGCGACGCTGAATCACCAGTGCTTAAAAACCCTTCATTTATTTTTTAATCGTTAATATATAAATATTTTTTTTGGTTAAAACAATAATTGTTATTATTATTAACCCATGGCAGATAGTCGATAGTTCATGAAAACTATAACCATATCAGTATTTTCAAAATATCGCTGGACACCGTAAGCATACGTATCTCCGATAAAAAATCCGCCGCCGAAGAAAAACACAAGAACCGGAAGTGCAGGGTCGTCCAACTGAAAATGATTTTTAATTAATTATTTTTTGTTTAATTTATCTATTATTTTAACCAGTACATTAGTTGTAAATACGCTTAAAGTAAGACAATCTTCAACCCCAATGGTTGGTGGAACGCTTAATGCTGGTTGAATACATGGTGGTCCATAAATTGAACCGTCTTTAATTCCTGTCCACGAATCGGCTTTTTCCGGTGCCTTAATTATTTCAGTTTTTCATACTAATTTTGTTAGTCAAAATTATTTACTACGTATTATTTACCGCGAAGCGAATTTTTGCATTTCCATAAGGAATTCCTAAAAAGGCATTGTATTTTTTGCCGCTGGATGTGCTTTGAACTACTCCTTGTATTTTACCTTGTTCAATGCTCACTATTGGGCCATTTCTAGGTTTATCTCGCGGTAGACAACATTCAAGCTTAACCATTATAAGAAATAATAAACATATTGATATGTAAAATTTAAATTTGTTCATTATTTAAAATTGAAAAAACTCGGAGAAAATTGACTTTTTTTTCTTGTTTTTATTTGCAGCATAATGAATTACATTGAAATTGCTCAAACGTATATATAGGTTTTCATGTAATTACATTGTAGTTTATTTTATTAGATAATTATGCATTGTTTACATACCGTAATTCATTATTTAAAACAGCCATTTGAATAAAAGTCTGTTCTTATGGAGCATTACCGCTTAATAATCGTTTAATGAGGGACAGGGGTCCAACTAAAAAAGAATCGCTAACTTCATCCGTATGCTGTACAGTCTGACGTTTACCAATTTGGGGAGACCAAACTGAAAATAAAATAATAAATTAAAAACTAAATTTTTTATTTATTTTTGCGTAGCTAAACTTGCAATTTTCATTGTTGATACACAGCACCATCTGCAAAAATTTACAATTTATGAAAATATCACTTAATTAAAAAAAAATTCTTTCAAAATACAGTAATAGTAAACTCACGTGCGCAACGCTGAGGCACAAGAATAAACAAACAAATAGTTTCATTTTTTTTAAAAAAAAATTTAGCTTTTAAAAATCAATTAAACAAACGTGTAACAGCGAGAAAAGTATATTATGCATTTATTGCATTTATGAAGAGTTTAAATTTTTATAATTTTATTTATAGATTTTTTTATTGCCAATTTTATTTTTAATTAGTTCTGTGAGTGATTAATAACTGTTAATCACATGGTTAAATTATTAGCATTATTTATGGATTTTTTTATTTCGAAAACTTATGTCAAAATAATGTTTCCCTTATGACCATATTTCAAACAGTTTTGCAAGTACATACATCTAATTGATTAAAACAGTTGTTTAAAAAAATATGAAATTTATAATTTATTACGGAGTAGTAATTATGCAAGTCGAATATTTAAAGACTTTTTTATTTAAGTTTTTATGATAATAATAATAAACATGAAATATAAAGTACTTTTAAATGTTCACTGCTATTTAATTTTAATTGTTTTCAAAAAATTATTTTTACTTAGGCCCTACAGTATTTTGATAAAAAAAAATTTTAGTACCGGTAATTTCAATTATTGAAATAACGATATACTTCATTGTATTTGTTTCTTGAAATAATTCTGTGTGTTTTTTATATTGTTGAGAATAATTAGTAATTATCAACAAAACAAATAATTTTTTTAAAATAAAATTTTATTTTTAATCATTTCAAAAATAATATTGATTAAATTAACAAGATATTTGCATTGCAGTCTGTTTGCAGTACAATTATTAATTATTAGGTTTAATACCACAAGAATGAATTTAAAATTTCATTGAAGGGTGTAAAAGTATTTGTTGTAACGTCTGGCGATTCGGAACCTAGGAAACATACAGTACATTTACTCAATTACAATTCATTTGAAGATCATTTATAATTTCTTACCGACGTCTACAGGTTTCGTTATAAGGGAACTGACGCAAATTACCTAAAATAAATTTTATAAATAATGGCAAATGTTACAGTTATCAACTTATCAATCAATCAATTACCAGAATTATAGCTATTAAGCATGAGAAAACTTTAAAACTTTTCATGGTTTTTTTAAAAAAAATTCGAGGTTAATTACGGATGTTCTACTTAATAAGGAAAAAAAAGAAGTTGCTGCTGAAAAAGAATTTTTATGAATTAATATTTATTTTTAAAAGGTGTTACAAATGCTGTAAATGTTATTTGAATAGTGCAGCTGTGCGTTTAACTATGAGATAATAAAATATGGAAAGTACGAGTAGCTAATTACTTATTCTACTTGATTGCAAAATAAAATTTATATAATAACGGTATTAGTTAATGCACACGTTTATTGAATTAATTTTTACCCATACGCTGGCTACTTTTCTTCACAAAACACAATTATAATAAAAATAAATAAATGGGCTAGTTAAATTACTAGCTAATTTATAAAAAAAAAAAAAATAATAATTAAATACATTTTTTAATGAACATTTTAACGCTATAAAATGTTAAATAAAAATTATTTTACTTTCAATTTAATTACCAAAAATATTTTTTATTGAACTCAAATTTTATTGATGAATAATAAACAACAGCGACTAATAGTTATTATCGAATATAAACGTGCTAACTTAATTCGATTATAAATGCGATTTAAAGCTGAATATAAAATGAATTATGCGTGAAATTTAATGAAATTTATTATAGTTATGATGTTGGCGATTTTAACAGGATTTTACTTACTTCTAATTCTATTGCGATCATAGAAACAGTTGATTTTATAATTTTGTAAAGTTTTCCATTACAATTCAATCACTTGAGTAGTATTTTTGGCATCTGAACATTTATTTTCCAAACGTTTAATCTGAATCGAAGAAAAAGAGTTGTTAACATTAAACGACCTACCGTATTTTTTTTTTTATTTTTAAATTTACCTTTTTACTAAGAAAATTAACTTTACTTTCTAAACTTTTGACTTCTTTCTTCAGTTTTTCACTTTCTGGTTCTTTAGATCGTTTTTTCCTATTCGATTGTTTATCATCTAGTAATGAGCACCCTACAATCCGTAAAGTTAAAGTATTGTAGTTAATTAATTAGGTAACATATTGAATGTATTTACCTTCTGCATCGATCCATGGCTCAAAGCTTTCTCTTTCAATATCTTTGCATTTTCGGTAGCCGCCTTGTTTAGCAGGGATTGTAAAAGCATCTACAGTAACTTGTTGAATATTATCTCCATCATCACATAAAACACGAGATAAAGATGCTTTCTTAATTTCATTCAATTGCTCTACGCTAAAAGTATCGGGATTTTCGTAGAAAAACCTAATAATTAGATACAGTTGAGTTAGTATTCATTTCTTGTTAACATGAATTATAAAAATTGATAAGAAAATTAGATCTAAATAGATTAATTGTTAAAGACCTGTCTCCATCTCTCAATCTTTTAAATTGGTCAACTAGTATACATAGAAATGTTGGGCCAACTTTGGCCCCTGGAACCACATCTTCGCTGATGCCACCAACCCATAAATCAATATTATCTGAAAATAAATAATATTTAATTTTAAATGCAATGAAATGCAATGAAAGTCAAGGTAGATTTTAGTAATAATATTGTAAGTCATATATTTTTTTAAAATCAAAATAAGATATAAATTGATTTGTTTGTATTTTTTTCAGACATGTAGATTTCTTTATGTATTTTCTGATTTCTGAATTTTGATCTTTTATTTGAAAGAAAAGTTTAAAAGTTTTTATTTTTGCTTTGTAAATTTTTGCTTTTAATTTAAAATCCCATTTTGATTTATGCTGGCTTTTTACCTGGATGACCATATAACGATTGCAGTTTATCTCTAAGTTGTCTATTTTTAATATCGTGCCTCAAATCCAAAAACGAAGCAGCTTCGGTTAGATTGCACATTTTCCTGTATTGATTGTATGAAGGAAGACCGTGGTCTCGCCCTCTTTGTATATTAATAGCCGCTAAATCTAAAGCCACGATGTTAACTTGTCTGAACAGCTGTTCGGTCAGTTCACTGTTTACGAGTTGATCAGGTTTCTTAAGTTTAGTGGCTACACTGAAGAGTCCTCGCAACAGAGGATCGATACCACCTTCCTCGAAGATTCGAAAAGGTGAAAAGAATGCGTTTCGTAAGTGAATATGTCCTTGAGGAATTGGTCGAAACCCGGCGTCCAAACGGTGGAGAATCGGATTGATGAGCGTGTGTCCGAAGCGCATGGCGGCGGTTGCGAAGGCGTTGGAGATGGTAGAATCGGTTGACTCACTGTAGCCTGTATACGAACCGAGCATGTCCATTCCGGTTGGACCGAATATTTTCGGCAGCCAGTGAGCGTAGGTTATATGTTGCATGATGGCTCCCACCACTTTTCGGGACTCTTGGTAGATTCGTTCAGCTTCCCAGTGTGGGTTCAACAGACGCAGCTCGCTGGCGATGCGGTTGTGCTCGCGGAACCAAATCGTGTGGATCGCGATCAAACCGAGCTGCTCGTTCACTCGGATATCTCCAGCTAAGAAACAACCTATGTCACTTTCACGCAGGTTTCGACGACAATCTACTGGCCAATTGTCGCTGAAAGGAAGGAAGGGCTTTCCTGATGATGATTGACTTCCTGTGCGCAAGAAACCATCTTTTCCAATTCCCACGTTTAATTCGCGAATGAATTTGGCTTCCGTTTCACTGCTTCCGTAAACCTGTGAAAAATAATCTTATTTATTACAATAATTGTAATTTTTTTGAATGCATTGTGTAATTTTTAGCTTGTTATTGGTTTACTTTACTTAATTTATATTTTTTTACCTGAGAGCCGTCGATATACGAAGTTAGAACATTAAGTTGGTCTCTGATCATCACTCTGTTGTACAAAACAGAGGTGGCTCCTGACCCGCAAACGGGACTAGTACGAACAAATTCCATACAACGCCTCGTTCGAATTCGTGGATCATTTTCAGGTGTCTGTATGGGAAAGCAAGGGATGGCGTTGTCACAAGTCCATCGACAATCGGCCCCATCCAGAAAACTTTCTGTGCTGACGGTGGGCGGGGCTAAATCTAAATCGTGGTCTAAAAACTGACCCCATTGCATCAACATGTGCGTGTCGTGCGAATCCCCGGTAATATTACCCGTGGTCACCACTTCACTGGAAACCAGCCGTGGACTCGGTTTGGAATGTCCATGGTACAATCGGTCTTTGTTCCATCCAACCGGTGTGTTGAAACCGTTCTCGTAAACGGGTTTTAACAGTCGTTTTAGAGCGGTTTCGGACGCTCCCCACAGAGGGTTTTGATAATTGTTGCAACTTCCATCGTACGATCGGTACCTGGAATGGAAACACACGCTGGTGTTGCAGTTGAGCAGACGTCGATGAGCCAGACAACCGGATAAATTAGCCATCAAGTATAGATTTTCTTCAGACAACTCGGAATTCGGTGGGTAATAATCTGCGCACATTTAAATAATTTTTACGCGAATAGAATTAGTTTTTAATACGAGGTAAAAATAGTTAAAAATACGAGTAATTACCTTCGGTTTTGTTCATGCTTTTTCCGGCGCTGACGTAACTGCGGACCATGGTCAATGCTCGTTCATAAACCTCGGCAGCCCTAATTGCGTTTTGAATCGAAGGCGATGTCGGAAATCTCAAAATCCTATGTGCAAACAATAATTAATTTGAAGTTTACATTATGTTATGTTTCCTTTCTTATTTCTTGAACTTGGGAAAGTTCCAACTTCGAGTAATTTAATTTTTAATTATCATTACAGATATTTATTTAGTCATTCTATGACTTTAGTATTATATGCTACTTAGATTTTAATACTTTTTGGCCAAAAATAGCATTATGCTAAATTTTTTAAGAATTTATTTTTACTCAAAAATAAGAATTCTTAATCAGTTTAAAAAATACAGTGAAAGTTTCAAATGTATATTCATTAAAATAAATTGCATATTTTTAAACCTCATAATATCTGCTGGTCCTTGAGCTGGTTTTTCTTTGTCAAATAAAAGGGCTAATGTATCGTCCACCGCTTTGTTCACAAAAACTCTGGCTTTTTCCACTGATTCTCGAACTTCCGCATCACTAACTCTACCTGACGGATTTTCTCCTAAAAAATAAGAAAGCGTAAAAATGAAAATTAATTCCAATTAAATTTTAAAAGATTTTTAACTGGGATTGACGGTTAGAAAAGCGGCGGAAGTGACTATTCCGAGTTCATTTTCAGCTCGGCATTCGTAGAGTCCGCGATCTTCCTCACTAGCATCTTGAACTATTAAGGTGCCATCGTGCGCCAAACGAAAGTTCCGTCTTGTTGCTTGAAGTTGCTCGAGAGGAATGCCGTCTTTTCGCCATTTCATGACCGGACGAGGTTCGCCTGTGGCCGTGCAAGCAAAAGACGCGTATCCACCGACAGACACGACCTCGTTCTGCGGTCGCTCGATGAACGAAGGAGCAGCTAATTTTGATGAACGAGATAACAATTAATTCAAATACTGTACTGTATATTTTTTAAAATAATAAATTATAAAAATTACATCGGCCACCGATGATTAAGTCGGCTCCGGCATCTCTTGTTCCACCTTCGTTTTGAGCTCGGCAAAGATACGTGGTTTGATCTGATTTCTCAACATTTCGAATAACAACTCTCGAACCGCCATCTTCAACACTAATTCGATCATTCGAAACCATAACGAGACCTGAAATTTGTTGGAAAAGTACTTCGTGAATAATTTTAAAATGTACCGGTAGTGTTTTATTTTATTTTTAAATTATTATTCTTACCTTTTCGAATCCAAGTTATTGTCGGTCTTGGATCCCCACTAGTTCTGCATTTAAAAACAGCTGTGTCCCCGGCTTCTAAAACCTGATCAACTGGTCCTTCTTGAATCTCCGGGGGAACTAATTAAAAACGTATCCTCATTATAACTAGCAAAATTTATTTCTAATCAATTCTCATTTTATTATCTCTAACCGTGAACTGAAATGCTCGCAGCTGCAGTGGCTTGACCTAGAACATTCATGGCTGTGCATTGATATTTGCCCGTGTCACGTCGGTTAACATCTTGTAACATTAAATCACCGGCATCACTAAGCAGCTATATTATATAGAAGAAAGAAAAAAAAAGGATTCATTAAAAAGTCATTAAAAGAGCAATGAGTTGATAATGTAATTTTTACACGTGTGCCATAGCGTTGTGATACAGGATGACCTTCGTGTGTCCATGTAATTACAGGTTTAGGTTCACCTGTAGCTCTGCAACGTAACGTCACCGTTGTCCCAACACTTACACGTTGATCCGAGGGCGTCACTAATAGGTGAGGAGAGGACTTACGTGGGCTATTATGTTTCACATTAGTGTTTAAGCTTTTATCCTTAATTCTGTTGAGGTAGTCGTCTTCGGCTCTGTTCTTTCGCTCGTCCACTTCTGTAAAAGAATCACCATTTTAATTTCATTTAGGGAAATAATTTTAAATTCAGTCTGTAATGTTTCTTAGATTTTTTTAAAGATTATTGATCGATTTACTAAGTTTAATAAGTAGAATTTTATTTTGAGTTATGATGTGTTTTTTCCTCACTTAAGAAAGACCTTGTGGTGTTTTTTTGAGTTGATTGACTGTTTTCTTGAGGATGGATTTTGTTTTGAGCGTTTTGGATGAGGTTTTTAAACGTTATGCGAAGAACTCGAATTAATCTAGTAAAATTTTATTCTTGTTATTTTTATGAGTCAGCTGGCCTTACCGTTAACGTTGGTTTTCATTTTAATTTGCCGTGATTTGACTTCTCCCATTGCGTTTTTGGCCATGCATTCGTAAATGCCTTGGTCACTATCTTGAGCGTTTACAATGGTCAGTGTTCCATCTTTTAACAACTGGTAACGTCTCGAATCAAAGGATCCAGGAACAATTTCGTTACTAATAATTTTTTTTAACTGTTTAATACTGGTAGTGAAATTTTGTCATAAAATTTGAAAGTTACTTGTTATGTAGCCATATTATGTTAGGTTCAGGGTCTCCTGTGGCTTTACAACTCATTCGAACGGTTTCTCCAATTACCGTTTCCACGTCATTTGGTTCTTCCATTAACACTGGCTTTTCTAGTTTAATGGCAATTTCATATAATAAATTAACGATTTTTATTTTTTATGTGTTTACTTACTGCAGTGTAATTTATTATCTAAGAGAGTTTTTATAGTTTTTCCACGTATGTTTGATGGTTGGTCGCAAGTGGCTGTTGTGTAGGCCACTGGGTCAATTGTCTCCTTTAACATCTCAGCTAACCAAATTGTTTGACAGTCGCAAATTAAGGGATTAGAATCTAATCTCCTAAAATAAATTTATCAATTTAACTGTATTCGATTTTTTTAGTTGAAAATAAAAAGCAGAAATTAGATATTTATAATAAAAAATAAATAAATAATTAAAAAGACTTCAAATTCTAAATTTATCATTAATAATAATTTAATGTAATTTTTATAAAAAAAGAATGGTTTAAAATTCTATTTATTTTCTTGCTTTGAAATAAATAAAAGTTAATATTAATAATACTGTAATTATACTCACAGACGAGTGAGTGACGTCATGTTTTGAAACGCTCTAATCGGCAGACGAGTAAGTTTATTATTTTGGAGGAACCTAAAATACATTCCCATCAGGAGTGGATTAGTTACTTGTAAACAAACCCTCCAAAAAGTTGATGAGTCGTAACTTACAGCCTCTCCAACGTTGGCAAGTTATGAAACGTTCCATCTTCCAAATGGCTCAGCTCATTCGAGTGCAAATAGCTATTATGAAAAATATTCATAAACAACAAACAATTATTAATTATGTTGCCAAATTTAAAATAAACAAACCTTACAGTTGGGATAATTTATGCAGCCCTCTAAATGCATTCTTCTCTATTCTTTTTATGACGTTTTTATATAAATATCTGTAGAAAATTTAATACCGGTTTTAAATAATTTTATTATTTCTAAATTAATATTTTTTTAAATAATTTTGCAATTTAGATTTTTTTCTCCTATTAATTTCTGCACAACTAATGAACCGTATTACTTACAAATGTTCTAGATTTTCCAATCCTTCGAAAGCTCCATCTTCTAATTTAGAAATATTATTATTATTTAACAACCTAAATTTAAAAAAAAAAATATATTATTACCGCAAACTAATTTTTTTTTTTTATTTTAAATTTCCCATTCCACTTACAAAGTCGTAATTTTTTTTCGGCGATTGAACGTGCCGGGTGGGATTTCTTTAATACGATTAAATCTTAAATCCCTATACATTTAAAAAAATAAAAATGTAATAAGAAAAAAATTATTTTATAACTTAGCACAAATTTAATATTAAAAATGGAATGAATGGCGATGCAGTAATTAATGGAATGGAATCATGGTATTTTTTTTCATTCGTAAATAAATGACAAAACTTTACTAAACTTTTCGAGAGTTATGTTATGTTCTAAGTCTTGAGAATCAATATTTTGAATATAAAAGTTATTGAAATTTAAAACGTGATTTTTATTGTTTACAGTAAGTAATTTTCAATAGTTTTCAAAAGCTTCGTTTCAAATTCAGCTAACGCATATTAAAATTGCCAGATTAATTTTGCAAGTTTATTTTTAAAATTTAATTTAAAAAAAAATTTCTTTATTTGTGGGATTTAAGAAACATGTTTCTTAAAACTTTGCATTCCGGTAGTTGTGTTTAAAAAGTTTGGTATAGTATTTTGGTAGCGATAAAAGCGAGGTTAGGTGAGAGTTTTTTCGCTTTTTTTTTTTTTTCTTAGCTGTTGAGTGCTCCAAATTAAATATTTGAGTAGCTATGGATTGGATGATGATTGTGCATGGTAATAAAACTGCTACCTAACATTTGAATATGTCATTGTATTAAAGCTGTAATAAACCGAACGACCGGTTTTATCAATCACATATCCATTTAAGGTAGAAATAAATATTCGAGCCTGAACGCGCAGTTTTAGCAGGAACAGCATGACGTAACGCGACCTCGTACTGTATGTGTTATAATCTTATGAAAATTCACAGAAGAAAGCGGGAGGTTGGCTGAGTGGAGGGGACAAAGTTCACCAATAAAAAAAATTGGAAATGGGAGACGAAAAAAAAAGTGAACTTTAATTTTTTTACAGCGGTAATTTTTTTTTTTTTTTTTTTTTTTGCTACCAAGAAAAAAATCATTTTGGCCTAGAAAAAAAGCGTCATTGATTCTGATAGGGTGTTTAGTTAAGAAATTATTTTATTAAGAATAAGATTTATGACAACATTTAAACGATTAAATTACAATTTTCTATTCTTGATCTAACCAATTTTTTTAATGGATTTTTTTTATAGCAGAACTTTTTTTTTATTATTTAATTTTATCAATTTTTTTTTTTTAAAAAAAAAGGCGAATTACATAATTATTTTGCTACATGATTTACGTTTTAAAAAAATAAACGCTTATCATAATATTAAGTTATTAAAAAATCCTCAAACCTATCTTTAACAAAGTTACATTTTATTAACATTAAATAATTTCTAAAACCTAAAAATATTATTAAAAATTAAAAGAATTCTAAATTTTATTTAAGAGAGTTGCAAATAAATATTAGGCGATTTATAAAACAATTTTAGATTGCAAAATATCAATATTATTATAATATTAATTTTATTATTGGTAGCCTATGGAAAAAAAATCAATTGAAAAGAATTAAAATGTGTGCAAGTATTAAGAAATTCATTTTTATACAGTAAATTATTTTTCGTAAACTTACACTGTTGTGGTCTCGAGTGGAATTTCGGGTATCTTTTCCAATTGCAATGACATGCACCGGATAGTTGAAGAGACACAGTAGCATTTATAAGGGCAATTGCTCAATCCTCTTCCTAACCCTCTTCGTCCATTGCTCTGTCCACACAGAAAAATTAACAAGCAGACGATGGACACCCATTTGCAAACCATTTCCGACTTATTACCGAACCAATTTTTTTTTTCTTTATAATATTATACGGTATATTATTTTTTTTATCTAATGTTTTTTTCAACTGAGCTTCGTGATGGAAGCGAAAAGAGAGAAGTGTGTGAGCATTTCTTTGAGCAAAGTGAGGGTGAATGATAATGCTACAGCAGCGCCTTCTATCCACAGATGCCAAGCTATCTAGCACAGTGTTATCTAGTAACCAAATCTACTAAACTAGAAAAAGGGAAGAGGGGTTAAGTTAGAAAAATAACCAAATTACCCACTACTATCAACAAAAAAAAAAGTAAGAAAACAACCCTCTTCAAATCCTCTGTTTTCATTTTTTGCTACTCATTTGTTTATGTTTCACTTGCCTCAAACTTCTTCGAAATTTATCTTTTGCGTTTAATCACATCATAACATTTTACTTTAATATAAACATTATATTCGTCATATTTGTTTTTAGTATGCAGTAATCGAGTTGGTTACGCATAATTTATGATCAACTTAAAATAAATTTTATTTAAATTAAGAACTGAATTTTCAGTAAATATGTTGAGTCATAAGCATCATACAAATATCCACGCGTTGCACAAAATGCAGCTGTACAATACTGTATAAAAATAAAGAGAATAAAACAAATAGCTTAATTATATCTCTTAAAAACAGCAGAGAAAAATAACAAAGAATAAAATTAAAGATGTTCAATTTTTTTTAGATTTGCTACTTATTTTTATTTGTTTATTTTTTATTTGTAAAAGCAAAATGTAATAATTATTTTGAGATGTTTTTCATTTCATCATAAACAAAACCGACAAATGAAATATTAAGAATAGAATAATTTTCAATAATTGTCATTTTTTTCAAAAGTAGAGTTTTCTTGCGAATTTATTTTAGTGTAGGCTATTTAATTATAAAAATTCACACAAAAAAAAAACGGAATTATTACCGTAGCTTAGTTATATCTAACTTCATGGCTCTTCAATGAATCAATTTAAATCCGGTCTAAATTAAACTCTAAAGTGGCCTTGGTAATTTGATTATAATATATTTTACAATTTATGACTTTTGTCACTTTATTAGACATTTGTAATTTAACCCATATTGGTTAACGAAAACTATACAGTAATTCTAATTCAATTAATTTAATTCATTTATTTATTTTTATTAGTTTTTTTTATATTACCGGTATATGAATTAATATTTTAAAAGCAAAGTAGCGCATTTACAAAGCGCCACATTAGTATTGTCTAAAGTAGCCATCAATTTTTCTATCCACTATCAAATTTCTGACATTGTATTTTAATGGATTTTTATAATGTAATTTGATAAGCAAAGTAATTAATTAAATGTTAGGGTATAGCAAAATGTTTTACAAAATGTGAAACAGAGTGAAAAATTTGTATACCGGTAATCTAATTTATTGCATTATATTTACATTACTAATTTTATTTAATAAAAAAAATAAAGTTTCATTATCTGTTGATTGACAACAGTAAAATAAGCTAATTAATTTTTAAACAAAGTTTTTGCTCGTAGTTAATAAATTATTAATGTTTTTAGAATGGCGTCACTTATAATTGATTTGGTATTGAGAAATGGGTTTTTAAAAAATGTTTGAAATACGAGGGTAGGCTGATAAGTAATGCCTCCACCTCCATATCTTTTGAACGAAATGAAGCACTGTCTTCGAACAAACACTGGAGTAAAAGTCTGACCCTCCTCTACAACTTTGGTTGAAGTGAATAATTAACAAAAATTAACGGTTGTTGAGTTATTAAGAAAAGAATGAAGCCATGTGCAGTAGCTCGGTCGTTGAAATTTTGTTTTG
>JAQGAZ010000993.1:0-39165 GCA_034692225.1 Polydesmus complanatus
AAGCAAGTAACTGTTCCACGGCCCTTTCGGAAACCATGTTGTTGTCTTGGCAGTTGGTCATTCAACTCAAAATAGACTTTTTCCATTCAACTTTTCGTTCAACTTTCCGTTCAACTTTTCCCATTCGACGATAAAGGAAGAATTAAAAAACCCCGATAACACGCGCCATTTTGACCCTTATGGTCAATTTGGAGGTGCGCTTTTCTCTCGTAATTAGCTAATGTGAAACAATCTTTGACCTTAGTCAACAAGATTACCCCCCCCCCCTCCTCCATTCATTTCCCCCCACTCCCTCTCTTCGTTTAAGAGTGATATATTCGAGCAACGTCCTAATGATTTTGAGCGACCGATTTATGTATTCGCGTCATGCGCCACCAGTCGAGCTGTCAATCAACGATAACGATACCTAACTCTCATTTGCTGGAGAGATAAAATTAACGAGCGTTGAAATTGAGCTTATGGAATTTGACTTAAGAGGGATAAATTAACATCATTTACTCGGCTGGGGGGTCAATAATTATTTATCAAGTTAAAAAGACAAGACAACTAGTGTTTGAAATTAATGTTGAAACTGTGTGTAGGCCTACTGCCAGTACTCTAGGTCAATTCATCAACAGCAGAGTAGTTTTTAAGGGCAAAGCAAAATGATTGAACAGATAAATATTTATTTTCAAAATAGTTGTATGAACCAGAACCTATAAAAAGAATGGACATGTCTCTTGCTTTAATTTTTGCGCATAAATTACCATCAAAATATTTTTCAAAATTTTCCAATTTGAAAAAATCGTTTTTCTTGAAATTTTTCTGTTTGCAATTTTATCTTTCTGTATTTTATTTCTACTATAGTACATGTAGGCCCTATTGTACTTTGGTTATTGCTAAACAAATACAAAAAAGGCGGAGACGCAACTTTCAATGATCTTTTTATAAAACTGAAAGATTTAATAGCGAAAATAGGAGGCTCGAGGGCGGAGTATGATGGTAATTAATTAGAGATTCAATAGCGAAAAAGATTAAAAGCTGAAGTGTAGGTGTATAATTATTATACATAATTACCAGAAAATCCACACGCACCATCATTATTATAAACAAGAGATCAATAAATTATCTAATAAACAAACAACTCTTGAGCGCACGAACAAAACAAAAACACCCGGCGAAGAACTCTAAAATATTAAACAAAGCGACTCAAGGACGTTATTAATTGAGTTGAAAATGACAATCGTGTAAACAAACCAACCAACTGGCCAATCTACTCAACGGATAGATGAATTACCAATTGATTTTTGTTTATTTGAGGAGTTGAATGAGACAACAGAAAAAATTTGATGGCTTATATTTCGATAAAAAGGTCAATATTGATGGAAAATACTGTAATATTTTCGGAATACAACACAGGAAACCTTGAAAATTTTCATTGTAATTTTGAATTACGGTAGATGTTTTTATTAGGCTTTTTTTTTTTTTTTAGAGATTTTTGAATGGTCTTTTCTATTTGCTAACAATAACTTGAATCGCAAGGCTGCTACTGAGTTGAAGCTTACTTTTTCTGTTGTATTAATGTGCGTCAAAAGTGACAAATCCCCCTTCCCGTAAAAGCCATTCTTAAAGAAATGCGTGTTGTGCGGTAAGTTGCGTGGAATCGGTGTGTGTAGACTTAAACCTCGGAATGTTTGCGTTTTGTTCGTTTGGAAATGTAAAAACATTGACGAGCGAAAATGAGTTCAAGACAAGAGGGAAATAAGCATTCGAAAGACGTTCCTTGACAATTTGCGCGAAAGAAGTAACTGGGTCTATCGCACGGGCTTAAGGTAGGCTACTGCGATGGGCAGAGGAATGAATATGTGCGAAAGTAGCAGCTGCCACCTCGCAAGGGGATAATGAAACTTAATTTTTGAAGAATTTCAGACTCCTCACATTTTTCCCTTGTTAATTGTTTCATTCTTGGGATGCAAAAAAACGATTGAAAGTATTAATTTTTAATAGCGCACAAGTCTCGCGCAACGTTTAATTGCGAGCGGTTAAATAAAACGAGAAAATGAATTATTTAAAATTTCGTAATAAAGAAATTATATACTGTATATAAAAAAAAGGGCACTAATTAACGACATTAAAAATTAATTTTTGCTCGCGAATGATGGATTAGCTATGTTTTTCCGCCCGGCGTTCGGTTTTCACTTACTCAACTTGTTTCCGAGAGATGCTTTTTATGAACTACAGGAAATAATCCTTTGAGAGATTGTTTATACTTCTTTTTAAGATAAACTAATTAAGAATAATTTTGCATGCATTATTGTTAGACTAATTAGTATAGCTGAATATTTTCTTTTCGTCTACGGCGTTGAAGGTTTAAGAGAGATTTTTTTTTAATGTTAAATGAAAGTTATTTTTAAAAAATAGTGGACCAAACGTAAAAATAAGCAAAAATGTGACTTTTAAGTTTGTGGAAAAAATTTATATTTTCATGAGGGATAAAAGTGTGCTTATGTATACGTTAAGGCGTAAAAGTAATGCGGCTGCTTTAATAAAGCTTTGTATTTATTACTATGGCCGTGATTTTCTCAATGTTTTCAATGGAGAATAAACCCAAAATTTTGAATTTTGAGAGAAAAAGTGTTTAATTTGAGACCAGAAGGCATTCTGGCGCTTGCTGCTCTCTGCCTTTACTGATGGCTATACATAATATAATGACAAAATATCATTAGGAATGTCCAAAAAATGATTTAATTTCTCCATTAAGGAAATAAAAAACGACAAAAAAATTAGTTTTTTCACGTAAAAATAATGTATTTTTACAAGTACCGGTATATTTCCTTTTGAAAATAACTGCTTCAACATTAAATCAATTTGCTCACGGTATGTAAAAATATGCCATTTTAATATTTTTTATTGAAAATTATATTCGAATGTTCGTAATGTCGTTTATTGAATCTTAAATTTCGAAAATGAGCATTTCAAATTATAAAATTAAAAAATGACGTAGCCTCCGGGTACATTTTTTCAGTTGTTGATCGACGATATGCGCTTTCCGTTATCGTGATTTCTTAAATTAATTTAAGTTATTGGCGTCTGAGGAAAATAAAAAGGTTATAAATTAAACTTATTAGATCTCTAGCGTGTAATTTGATCTTCAATCTTATGATTGGCTCCGACGAAAAGTTGAACGTTGCACGGAGGGGAGGCTTATTTTTGCTCAGGTTCAATTTTAATCAATTCTTTTACTCAGGTTTGTTCTTCGTCTTTTTTTTTTTTTCTTGTGTGGTGATTCAGATTTTAAAGCACAGACACGCGTTCAATTGGTACTCGGGTTATTTTCTAAATCGAAATGAAGTTGCGGGATCCAAAAAACAAAAAAAAAAGCTGTGTAATAATAGGTGAGTCAATGGCCAGTCTACACCATTAGTGACCAGGACTGATTGCCGTAATGATAGCTGCAGGCTTTTTTTTTTTTTGCTTGTCTACCAATGTCAATAGCTAATTTTTCTATTTGAACCGAATGTTTTTGGTCGACTCCCACTCTTTCTAATGGTCAACCACTGGGTGATGGAAGTGGGCTATTGATAAAATCTATTGTTTCGCAACGATAATTAATGTTATTAAATGAACTTTAGGAGCTAAAAACGTAAACAATAATATTTTTTACTTTTCGAAATAATCTTATAAAATATACGGTACTCGAAGTTATATTTTTTTTTAGTTAATCAGTCCTTTAAGATTAAAGAAAAATATAAAGAATAATTTAGCGGCTTCAAATTTACTATTTATACCCTGGATGTAAATACGTAAAACGATAATTTTAAGATTAAGCTGAAATTGTTATTTTTATGGAGCATTCAACAAAAAAGTTGAAGATATTTTTTTTTTCTAATGTTATTAAATTTGTGTTTTAATATTACTCTCCCCTTTTCTACACATAATTTTGAGATGGAGGTTGTTGTAAGAAGTCGGGTGCTCGAACCAAGTTGTGACACGAGTCGAGATCTTATTTTTGGCAATGCGTTTAATGGAATACGAATTAGCCTTTAGCTGACTTTTTTTTTTTTTATTATTATTTAATTTTTGCAATATTTCGAGTGATTAAAATTCAAATCACAAAAAAGCGCGGGGGCTATAATATATATATATGTTTTTGAATACGATTATCGTTAACCGATTTACTCGTGGTAATACCAGGACGCATGCATGCACGTACAAACGTTTTTTTTTTTTTTTTTTAATTTTTTTTACTTTTGACGAGAGCTACCGTAGCGGATTCTAAAAACGTGTTCATTGTTAATTGAAGTTGTTGGAATGGGGTGCGCGCGCGCCTGCTATTCATTTACTTTTATCTCCATCTAACCAGAATATATATTCCATCAATTATTATAATGCCCGAAAGCCGCATAAACTCGGTGCTGAAAATGCAGATAAAACCCTACCGCTTATACTGGCGGGAATCCGAGATGGGAGGATTTTTGTGTAGTAGTAGTGGAAAGGGGGAGGACGAGAAAGCAAGAAAAAAAAAATATATTTTTTAATATGATATAATTATAAAAAATGTGAGTGAGAGATTTGCGGTCGATTTAATTTTACTTATACGGAATATTTGGGAGGATTAGTTCGATCGTGAGTTGGAAAGCTTTCTTTATTTTTTTTTTCGGTTTCTGTTATTTCGTCGACAACCCAACGTGCGCGCTTCTAGGCCACACGCTCCTAGTGCAGCACGTGATCATTTTCAATTCAAGTCTCGAGCACAGGTGGCTTTTCCTACACTTTTAATATCAAAGGTTGTTTTTCCGGATTTTAGTGACGAAGCAAGTTTCATTATGCAAGTTGGTCGGGGAAAACAAAAAAAAAAAAAGTTCACTCTTTTGTTTTGTAATTTTTTTCCATCTCGAAAAGTGCAACTCCGATCCACCGCTTTTTTTTTTTTTTTTTTTGATTTTTTTATTGCGATCGAGAGCGAAGAAAAGGATGTTTTAGAGAAAACAACTTCTTTATTACGAGGGAAAGATGTTGTTAAATTTTAATAAAACAACAATAGATGAAAGAGGTATTATTATTTTAAACACAATAATAACGAGAGTGAAAACTTGTTCTTACTTGGCTGTTTAAATTTTTTGTTTCTGGAAAAACTGTACGCCTATTGTGTAATAGAAATTTGAAATGATAAAGGGGTTTGTTTGATACATGTAGGGCTAAAAATAAAACAATTAAAAATAGAAAACGCACTCGGCGTATTGTTAATTTGAATTTTAGTAATTTAAATTAAGCAAAATATTAATTTTGAATTTTATTAATTAATTTAAACGGGGAATTGAATTGCGAAGTTAAAGTTGGAAGTTTAATACGCTTGAAAAATAAATTTTGTTGAATTTTAATATAAAACAGGCTCTAAAAATCTTCTTAAGGATGAGCATTTTTTAAGGGTTTATTTAAATATTTTTGGATATAAATCTCACAGAGCAAGAAATGGGTAAAAGAAAAAATTTTAAGATATCTGAATTTTAATGTACGGTACATGTAATGGGTTCGTTTAAAATTTTGAGAAACGCTAAAACAATATAATAATTTTATTTGAATTAAATTAAAAAAAAAAAAAATTTTTTTGTTGTTATTTAAAGTTACTTCCTTAAATCATGTGAAAAAGAAAAAAAAAACTATCGTTTGTGCTTCGTTGGATTCAAAATAAATTATTTAAAAAATAAAAGCAATTACCGATATTTGATTTCTTTTTTTTTTCTTTTGGATTTTTCTACTGTTTTATCTTATTGTTTTGATTTAAAAGCAATGGTCCAAAAAGAAGAAAAAAAAGAATAAAATAGGAGGAAAAAAAAGAGAGTTAAATCTCAAATATAGCGATGAATGTTTGGGAATGATTTATTAAGAAACGGTCGATCGAGGTTTTTCTGTATTTATTTGCTGTTGTTGGTTTTTTTTTCTTATTTATTTACAATCTTTTCCGACCATTAATATATTCTGAAATCTATTTTTTTTTTTGTTTGTCTGTTTGTTCTATTTTCTGCATCTTCTTCTTCTCCTTTCTTCGTACCGGCAGCGATTTCTGTTTGTTTTTTACGCATGTCGAGGTCACGTTGAACACGAGAGCACATCGTAAGTAATGCAAACGTAAACCATTATTCTTCGTTTGTGTTCTATCGTGTCCTTCCGGATGTAAACAAATCTAGATACTCTTTTTAATCGATCGATTTTTACGTCGTTCGGTGTTTATAATAAGAAAAAAAGGAAGATGAATACTGTTTATCGGAAGTTTTTCTCCAAGATTTACATTTTCTTTTTCTCCACTGCACTGTTGATGCGCCGTAATCGCATTGGCGGCTATCGATCCAGTCAATCGAAATTGAAGAGTGAACTTCAAAAACAGCCCTGTCCACGATAAAGAAAAAAACCGATAAATGAGATGATTTTTTATGGACGTTGCTCTCAAATTCAAATTTTGCCGACAGTCTCGAGACACAGGTTTTGGCACATTCGGAGTTCGGCAAAATTGCCGTTGTTCTTAGAAATTCTCTCACCCTTCATTTACATTGTCTTTACAACCGGACTCCTGGGCTTGGCTTTGCGTCATCCTCACACTTTTTTGGGTGTAGCAGGTTACTGACCTTTTGAACGTCTCAAGTTCAAGCTTCATTACAGTGTATCTTGATTTACTGAGGTTTTCGATTTTTTGTATTTCTTTAATAAATAGATACGGTAGGCATTTTTGAAGAATTAATTACGTATTCTTCAATTTTTCGCTTTTTTTTTATTCCGTTCATTATTTTGAATAATTATCATTACTTTGTAATGCAAATTTACTTTATTCCAAACGACGCACGGACGTGATTTCATTAGTCGTTAGAAGCAGATTTCTTAATTTTTAATAAAGATTAATTATTTTCTAAAATGTGCAAATATTTCTATTAGAAAAGTTTGTACGTTGTATTTTTTTTTTATTTATTATTATTTTTTCTTCCCCCTATACTACATGCGCAGACAAATATAAAGCAGCTTCATTTTTTTTTTTGTGTACGGGTAAGATGAAAACAGCTGGCGGGTGCTCTGCTGCAATATTTTTGAATTACATTTTTTTTTTTTTGATGTTTTAATTTCGAAATGTTTTCTCTTTATAATATGAATTAAACCTACATAAGGTACTATGTTTTTCTTTAATATACGTTTTGCGAGTTTATATAATATACATATTTTTTTTTTACGCTTGTCTTAGTTACAACGTCGAATACACAAAACAATACTGGTACCGCTACTCGGATCTTTGCGAGTTTATTATTAAGAAAGGTTTTTTTTTTTTTTTCTTCTTTTTTTTATGGTTCTTAGATCAACATTTAATTGTAAGCTTATTAGATTTTGATGAAAAAAATAACTACGTTAGTTACGAAGTTAAAAAGCGCTTTCATTAGAAAACAATTTTTAATTTGATCTTTGTTTACCGAAAAGTATTTTATAACTTTAACTTATATGAAAAAGAAATACTAATGGAATCAAAAAATAAATAAATAAAGTTGATACGGCAAATGTTGTATAAAAAAAAAATCAAGTAAACGAAAAGGAACGAAGGGAAAAAACAACAAAAAACAAAAACAATACGTTCGGTAATAGGCTACTGGTTACATTGTATGTAAAGGAAATGGTGGACACTGTATTGCGCAATTTCAGTCGCGATACTCTTTTACGATTCAGCCGCAGCGTAGTTGTATATATTTCTAAAATGCGTTCTAGCAGAAATACGCTTTCCAGCGCAAATACACTACAGTACTCAAGAAATCCCATTTCCGGACACTGAGTTAAGGTCCTAAATCAATTTTCACAAAATGGAGATCTAGCTGATTGACTTTTTCTTACCGGAAACGATAGATGCATTTCGTGAAAGTTATTAGGTTTGTTTTAAAACATAAAATTATCGCTCGTTTAAAAATATTAGATTCGTTAGAACTACTTGCTTAGGTTAGCGTGTTTCCTTGACGCAATCACACATTTTTTTTAAATTAAAGGGGAGTAAATATGATTGCAACAGACTCTCGTTCAATCCGAGGTCGTTATAACCAAGTTCTATGTTAGTTTAAAATACATTACATTGGAGTCTCGATAAATCGAGTTGTATTAACCTGGTTTCTTTAATAAAAAATTATCGAATACCGGTACCTTACAGGAATTTCAAGGAATAATTAAAATATTGCAATTTGTGTGTTTTTCGTATTACCGAGGTTGAGCAAAATAAAATTTAGTTTATAGAGGTTTTAGATAGGAAAATATAGTTTTTAATAAGGAAAATAAATACTGCAGGCCTAGTTTGAGATCGGCAGATCAAATACAACGGCTGAATGAAGCCCAGGGAGATGCCTGAACGCGAGCTCAAAAAAGCGGAAATAATGTTTCGTTTTCATTTATTAAGGTTCATTTGTCAAAACTTCGATTTATATTTTTAGTTCAAAATTGAAATTATTGAGGTCTAACCTCTCAAAAAAAATTTTTTTTGATGTTATAGTATTGTAGTTTGTTGGAATACGAAATCATTGAGATAAAAATGACATACGTAAATATTTTTTTTTTTTATGATCAAATTCGATTTTATTATTGGACCATTTGGATTTACAAAATTAATATTTTGTTGTATTTAATATTATTAAGAGTTTTATAATGACTTTTAATGCGCTTAAACTTTATTCACTTTTTAATAGACTACAGTATATAATTTATTTTAATAATAATTATTAAAATAGCTATTTTTTTTATGACGCAGCTTATTTGCCTGCAAATAGATATAATTTTAATTAAAACGTTAATAATGGCTTTTGGTAGTTATTTTAATAACGCGGTTTAGTTCTAGTTTTATCTTAGTTTGTCTTGTTAGTAATTTAACTCGTAATAAAAATGATTCATAAAGTCGTGTGTTGACACGTAGCCTACGGTCCCCGTCGTATAAGTCTTCAGTTTTGCTGATGAATGCAATCTCTTTCGTTTTTCACTATTACTCTGGTTTTGTGTTGTTAGCGCCATAATAAATGTTTTGATGAAGTTTTACGAATTCATCGCGTATTATGCAACATAAAATCGTTTACTTCGCAGTGCAATACAATGAGCAGATAGGAGACGCATGGGTATAATGTATCATGTTATACCGCTTCCGCTTTGTACGTGAAAATTAGATTTCGTTTTATTATTGTGAATGTAAATAATATAGAGCAGTGTTGTTTGTTTGTTTTTTTTTACTTCTTCTTTTATGTAATAATATTATAATACTAAATGTAGAAATAGAGATAAATATTGTCAACCGTCTACAGCTAAAAAAACAATATTTGATAAAACTCTTTAGTTTCTACAATGTCATGTTAAACTTTTGAAATAATTAAATGTAAGAAATGCAGATAAGATAGTGTATAATATGGGCAATATTAAAATCACATTTGGCTTGATTTTTGTTGTTCTATCCTGACCGACCTACCTCAGGTCTATATGGACAGCTGAGAGTACAGAAGCCAGAATGTCACTCCTGTGCGACATTATGTTCGTCTATCTAACTACTAAAAAATTGTATCGAATTTCCCAATAAAAAAAATAAGAAAGAACCATATTTCAAGAGCTGCTTAAAATATCATATTAACAAAATCCATAACAACTTTGTTTAAAAAAGTTGAATAATACGAGAACCGAATGGATGAACATTCTTACCATTATTTTCAGAAGTTGTATTTCAAGTTCGGAATTGCTAGTCAGAGGTTAGTTTAATGATGTCATTCTTAAAATCAAAGGTTAGCTTTATTTTTATAACAATTTGGAAGACTGCATAATAATGTTTAAGAAACAGCTCTTGAGTTTCAGTTTAATTTGCGGGTGTCTACTGAATCAACGTTTTCGATAGTTAACGCAACCCGCCATTTCAAACCTTAAAATGTCGAGCATTTATTTAATCGACAGGGGGAGGGGAAATCTGTTGGCTGACTCGTAATTGAAAAAAAAAAAAAACTTCCATGAAATTGCATAACACAGAAGTTTGTTAAAAGATTTTTCAAAAATATTACTTTATAAAACTTTGATTTTAAAATGCTTGTGCGCGCGCAATAAAATTATTTCCTACCGCAGACGAGAAAAAAAAAAAAATAATTGAATTCCTCGTCACTCGACAATTTAGCGTGGAAGCGTCAAAATCAGAAAGCATTCGCCATTGGATATTCGCCGCAAACATCCAACAATTTCCGTTATAATTTTAAAACGCGAGATTTGAAATAAGAACGGGTTGAAGCACACACACACACACGAACTGATTTAATATTACGTTTCGGGTTCGGTCGAATTCGGAGTGGAGGGAAAAAGTTGGAAGGAAGAAGCTAAGCGAGGTCATAGCCTATTTTTCGTCTGCGCGGTACATAATATGCATGCGCGTAACATTTCTCAGCCTTTACTTTTGTATTGCACCGGTGTAGAGAGAGATGTGCGCGAAGATGTGTGGGCCCTTTTCTCCCAGCCTCCTTTTACCCCCTTCCCCCCCCTCCTCCACCCAGCGCACACACAATCAATGAAAAACGCATTAACAGTTCACTCGCGAAATGCATAGACGAAATCCCTCGCCTTGTTTTAACTCGAATGAAAGTGGGTGGTCTCGATCCGGCGTTGCGTAGAAAACGAAATGCATTATAGGATTGTTTTTGTTACTTCAACGTTAAAGGGCTAGTATCATATTTTATCTACGTTTTTTGGGCGGGGGGGGGAAGGGGATTTTATAAGTCGCATCTGCATGTACAACGCCAACGCCGCCGCTGCCTGCGTGTACCAAGGCGGCGCGAGAAAATATACACTGTACATTTTTCTAATAGAGCGCGAGAAATCTCGGTTCACTTCGATATTTATCGATCGCCTAACAAATCGATCCGAAAATCGTTTTTATATGCTCGAAATTGTTTTTTTTTTTTCTTTTCTTCTTCTTTTTCGATATCTTTTTTTTGTTGTTGTTGTTGTTATTGCAAATCGTAGGATTTACACTCGTTATTCTAGTGGAATCGTTATTTTGAATTAAGTTAACAGCCGAACACTATACTCGTCGCTTTTTATATACACGCGTTTATTTGTTTGTTTATTTTTTTTTTTGGGGAGTAGGGGTGGGTTGGGGTTATAAGTTATAATGCGCGAGTACGTGATGAATCGATATAATATGCGCGGAGTAAATTTACATGCCGTAAACGTTAAGTGAATACGTAATAGGATTTAGGTCGAGGTGAAGCGTGGGTGAGAGAGGGTAACCGGACTATTTTTTTTTTTTGATCTTTTGTTGTGTTTATGATCGCCGTCCATTCAGCCCCTTCTCCGTTTTACACCTCTTTTTTACAACAAAAGTCGATATAATCGAATTTGAGGACTTTTATGAGCATCGTCATCTCTCTCCACATCATATTCCACAATCGTTTATTCAGCGTTAGCATTTCTATAGCTTCTACGTCCCTTCCCTCATCTGCGCTCCACTTTTTTTTTTTTTTAATACTCAACTTTTCAGTAGTAAAATTTCAAAAGATATATTGTATTTTTTTTTTTTTATTATTATTATTTTCGTTCATGCCGCTGTGATTGACGTTTTGACCGAGGCTGTTAAAGCTGGGGGTTTTTTTTTCGAAAGGAGAAATCTAGCGTATTCTTTTCGTTAGACGTAAACAGAAATTAAAAAGATAGGATAAAAGAAAATAAGAAGTCTTAAGCTCCTTTTTTTTCATATGTGTAAATTGAGTTAAATCGAGCGAATATAATAGTGTTTCGAGTTGCATTAAAGATAGAAAATAATAAAAGATCCTAATGGACAATTCTGCCTTTGGACTACTTACATTAATTTTTTTTTTTTTTTTAATGGATAGCATTTATTCTTACAATTTGTCGTAATACCCCTTTACGTGCTTTTAAACTTGGTTTATATACTCGTAGTTTTTGGATGTAATGTTATCGCAGATGTAATATGATGTCTCGGAAGTTCACTTTAGGAAAAGCTCTGTTTATGGGTTAAGAAAATTTGGCTTTAACGTCAAAAAAAATTTAAAACATTTACATTTTTTTTTTTTTTTGACTACAAAATGTTTGCAATGTTGAATTAAATTTAATTACCGCAGTCATTTTTACTGTACATTTATTTGAAAAACGTTTTTAAAGTATAAATTTTTTTTTTATGGCAGTTTCTATTTCAAAATTTTTTTTTTTTTATATTTTGGTCAATTTTATTCAAATTCTCACAGGAACAATAAAAAATGTTTGACGATTTCTTTTTAAAAAAGTCGTTATTTTTTTTTTTTTTTTAATATATATTTTATTATACGATCTCCAATAGTGATCATCTTCGAATTGTTAACGATGTTCTTTTGTTTTCGACATAAAATTATATCTACCGATATTTCACTTTAACTGTTAATAATCCCCTTGGCTGCCGACTAGGAAAAAATTCTTCTTACAGTGAAGATACAGTAGTGTTATATAAAGTTTATATAACCCGATCATAATTTTATGTTATTCTTTAAACCTCATATATACAGTAGTTCTGCTTCCACAGGAAAAACTGATTGTCTCTAGTCTAAACTAGTTTGGCCGAGGTTAGCACAATTTCGACGATAATGCTGCAATTACATCCAATTTCATTAAGATTTAAAATGTTGGACGTTAGTTGTTTAGCAAAATTTGTTTAATAATATTTTGGTTTTTGCTTTAGCTTAATTTATGCATATTTATTTCGGCTGTTGACCAAATTTTGGGTCTTTTTATTTAGGTTCAAATTAATGAATTGTTGACTTTCTTTCACTCTAACACACTCCCATTGACAAAAAGAAAAAAAAATTTTAATGAAGAAAATTGATAGGTTTTTAATTTATTTCTACTGTGGAAGCTATTCTCGTAGGGAAAAGGGAGGGGGGGGAAGAAGTCATTTTTGAAGGTAAAACGTAGATAAAGTTATAATGTAGTGAAATGCGTTGTTTACTTTGAAAGCTGTCTGTCAATTAAAATACATTGATTGTTTTGTATTTTTATTCGCAATCTTAATTCCTAACCGCCCGCTCACGTGGGCTGTGAATGAATCATGTCATTCCGGTTCATTCTGTAAATACATTGACTCTATTGTATCTTTAAAGAATTCGCTTATTACAGTATTTGCAATGAGAAAGAATGTGCAGAAATAATTCTGTAAAACATGTGCAGTGCTGTATTTCAAATATTGACACTGCAAATATTATTATTTAATAATAAAAATTCTATAATTTTAGTGATTATTTAGTATCTCGATAAAATTAATACCGCTGAGTAGTATTATTTTTGTACAGTAGTATAGCGGTTGGAATTTTCTTGAGAAGTCTACACGACATCAAAATGCCTAGTTTACAGTGGTTTATTGCGAAGTAATTTGAGCTATACATTTATGCGAAAATTGAAACGAAATTGAGTCGACGTGGGTTTTAGCTCGTCGACTACTCTTTTTCGCATTTGATAAAACAAAAAAAAAATTTTCATTGTTTTAATTTGCTTCCTCGCGCTCGGATTCGAATGAATTTGATTCGTATATATTTGAAGAATTCCGTTCACGTAGAACGTGATTTACGTGGCGTTGGCGAAATGTACTTTTATTCCGAGCGCACTCGGCGTTATAATGACGTTGAACGGTGGGTGCGCTACATCTTCTTCTTCCTTTTTCTTTTCTTTGCACTTTCAATATAATGTTGGAATTTTTTGGGGCGGGTTCCGGACAAAACTAAGCTCTTATCTGCTTAGTCTGAAGAATCTTCGATGATATTGAATTTAGATGATTAGGGCCGAGAGAGAGAGAGATGGCTGTCTTTGGCTCAATTCTCCCTCCTCCCGTTTGCGCGCGCTGCCCAGCTTAACGACAGACAATCCATCACTTAGCTCCACTGTTTGACTTTCTTCTGTTCCGTAGAGCAGAACACGCAAGGTTCAAATAAACCTAAACAAAAACCAACTTCCAATATTTTATTTAGACGGCGAAATATACACGAGTTTCAACTGGACAACTTAGGTTACGAAAATGTTAAACTGGGATTGACGACGCAAATAATCGTCTTTATCAGTAAACATTTTCTGACAACAAAAAAAAAGGATTTTATAAATAAATAATCAAATTTTTTTTTAAATTTTTTTTTTTTTTGGTTTTTTGCTAAATCACTATTTTTTCTGAAATTTTTTTTCGGTCAAAAAATTTGCTAATTTCATTGACTTTAATACCTTAAATAACATACATATTTAAACAGCGTGGGAGTAATTCAAGAAAAAGTATGACTACGTTTTTTTTTTTAACGAGGTGTCAAGATTTCTGTACACGATTTTTCTCTTTAAGTGGGGGGAAAAAAAAAGATAATACAGTTTGTGACAAATTTTTATTATGAAACGTAATGACTATGCAAATTGAATGATAGATGTATTCGGTACACGTGTGCGAATGGTCTTTGCCGCTGAAGATTTCATTTCCTCAGGTGATACAGCGGAAGATCTATGCCATCACTCAAATAATACGGGAAAGAAAGCATGTGCACAGGGGGAGCTTTTCTCCTCACTCCGTTCATCTTCACTTTTCGACCGATTCACTTTCGTACCTTTTATTTCTCATTGTTATTGGTTTTCCGAATAACTTTGTAAGTTCAAGGCGTTTTGCTAATTTTTCCAAAAATTTCGCTTAATTTTCCTAAACAGTTTTGCTAATTTTCCCAAAAAAATTTCATCAATTTTCAAAAAATTCCCGTATTTTTAAATTTTTCCCCCTTCAATGACAACTTTTGGGAAACTCATAACAAGGTTTCGGGCCTCCGCTATTTCTATTGGTTTGATTTTGACTACACGGTCGAGCTCATTTTGTCGCCAAACATGAAATGACCAGCGCGGTTAACACGATGTCGTTATAGTTAACGTAGAGCGGATAAAATCATTCTTTTCAATCTACAATAATTACTCTTATTAAATTATAAAACTGTAAAGTTTACTTTAAGCCCCAGAGAATTAGATCTTAATTAAAACTTTCGTCAAAAAAATGTGTTTTTAACTAAAGCTAATATAGGTGCGTGTACCAATTATTTATTATTACACATCAACTTTGTTGATTATAAAGTTTAATATTTTTTTTTTTTAAATTTCTTAAAAAAAAAAAAAAAAATAGACTAGACATTTTCTTTTTATTACTTAACTTTTGAAATGGACTACGGAAACTTATCTCTGTATTATTAACGTCAGGTAAACGTACACCACTATAATTGGATGTTGCTGTACAATAAAATGAACAAAAAAAGAATTTATTTATTTTTTTTTATCTAAATAGAGAAACCATTTTTTATTTCTGAAGAAGAAGAAAAAAAGTGGTTAGTCAGCAGATATAAATTAAATGTTTTGATACAAACAGAGAGAGAGGGAGTGGGTGGTATGAGGGGTGGGGGGGGGGGGGAAGAGGGAGGTAAGCGAAAAAGAAATAAATTTTTTTTGGGGTTTTTTTTTTTATTTTTAATGGAACGGAATTTAAAAGCATTTTCTAAGCAAAAACAAAATGTCCGATTGAAAGAAATGGGAAAAGATTTTGTAGTTTTTGATAAGGAATGTTTAAAGGAGAAAAAGAAGCACTTATCATTTTACTGTGAACGAATTTGGAGATGCATGGGTGCGCATGCGTGTGCTCGGATTATAGTAAGAAAAGTTGGCGCCATTGAGATGAGCGACTTCTAGTTTATTACTCGATTTCTACAACGCGCGACAATGTTTTTTTTTTTCTCAGCTTTTTTTTTAAACAAAAAAAAAATACATATAAAAAAAAAAGGGGGGGGGGGGGGAGGTGAAAAAGATTTTTTTTTGTGCGCGCCAAATGAGATGGCGGGAAGAAGTTAAGTTTACGTGGCTGTTTATTCTGCTCGGAGAGATATCTCATTTTATAAAACGTGTTTACATCAACTAGTATAGAAGAAGAACAAAAAGTAGACGTACGAGTATAATTTTGCGCTGTATATATGTTACGTGTCGTTGGAATCCGTTTTACAACGCGTTTACCACCGCGTAAATGCACGGATACAGAATACAAATGCTCACTATTATGCATCAAAATTACTTTATTTATTTTTTTTTTATGTGATTTAGTTTTTTTTTGGAGGGGAGTACTCATTAGCGAAGAGTATCTTTTAATTATGCGTTTCCAAAAAAAAGATTCATTATTTTTTTACTCTCGATTTCATTCGTTTTAAAAAATGATTTTTTCTTTTATTATTTTTAATATTAATTTGTAATTTTCCGCTTGGCATTTTTTAATGATGTTGATTTGTTTCCTCTTCTAGGTTTCCGTTCCACGCGGTTGTTGTTGTTGCATAATGGCAGTTGAAAGTAAGTATAACTTTACCATTCCGTATGATTATCATTCTAATTGCGTATGCACGGTTTGAAGAGAAGAAGGAGTGGTGGGGGAAGGGTGTGGGAGAGATAGAGGGGGGGATTGGGGAGAGGCGTATCAAATTCCGAGTTTTATTTAAAGGTGATATTGTATTGCATAATATATTCATGAGATCACTTCCATGTAGTACGCCAACTGCTATAATTGGCAATTTGACATAATGGGAGGCAGCCTACTAATTTCGTTTTTGACGGAAAGGTTTTTTTTTTAAAATAATTTCGAGGATGTGAAACGGACGTGTGAGTTTTAATACAACTACTGTAGAGTGAAAATTAAGTTTACGTTTTCCAAATTCCATCTACCGGTTTTATTTTGCTCGATCAACTTAAGTCATATTTCGAAATTTATCTTTTGAGATAAAAATTAATTTACTAGGGAAGATACATCATTTTTGTGTAAAATAAACTCCTTGATTTTTGTTGTTTGTCATGTATCCAATTAAAATATTAAATCATTTTTTTCTTTTATGTTCTCCAAAAATAAATAATGATTCTATCGTTTCGAACGGAAATACGAGTAGCTGCATAGATACAAGGGTGAAATTTTTAACTTATAAAAATTACTTGATAAAAATTTAATTTCTTATAGGTTTTAATTTTAGGAAGTGAATCATTTTTGTAAAAAAATTATCGAAATTTGTTATACAAATTTTAAATTTTTTAAATGGAATAGTTTGAGTAGGCTTACTTTTGAAAATTTCAGTTTTTTCCCCACAGAAAACTTGCGCTTGTTTGTAATAATAATAATAATAATAATACGCTTGTTTGTATATGGTAGTATCTTTTGAAAATAATAATAATAATAAAAAAAACGCTAATGACATTTACCGGTACTGGGTATAGACTATACGGTATCGAAAACGTCAAATTTTAAATTCAACGTTTTGAAGGAAATAATAGCGTTTGAAATGGAAACCATATTATAAAGGAAGTAAATTGCAAATCAAATTGCATAGCATATGTTTTGTCGTTTGAATCGCAATTATTATTGGATTTTTTTTTTGAGGGGGAGGGAGTGGAGAGGGTTGTTCCGCTATTGCTTAGTATACATTTTGCGCAAATGCAGCAAACATTGGGTTCGTTTAATATTTTAGTAATTGGATTTGGTGTGGCGAAAATGAATTGGAAAATTGAAGAAGTTGTGGAAGCTGCTTTTTTCATATTAATGGAAACTCTCTTTATCTCATCCGATTACGTCACATAATAAGATTATCTTTTGCTTTCATTCTGACAAGTTTGACTTTATCTTTTACGAGTACTAAGCCAAAGAGTGCTTTTATGCAGAATACACTGCTTTCCACAAATGAAACTAGTTTTTTTTTTATCTCTCTCCTCTCTCCCTTCATTTATTTCGGTAAAATCCGTCTTTCAAATCGATAGCATTTGTTCCGACGTTTTATCTGACTTTATCGGATTACAATCGTTACTCAAATTAAATATATCAATATTCATTAAATAACGATTCCGTAGCAATTACTTTTAAATCGTGATTAGGCTACATGAATAGTTCGCAATTATCGCTTTACACTATTCTTCTTGTCAAGCTTAATGCTGCTGTCTGATTATATTCGATGTGCTACTGTATACAACTTTTATTTGTTATTTATTTAAAAAAAAAAAATAATAATACGTACCGGTAGCCAATGCTTCAATTAACTAGAAACTAACGATGACAATCATATTTTGATAAATCAAACAGTTTTATCTCGGCAACCAATTCCAAAAATTACTTATTTTCCAAGTTGTTGCGCGATGATGAAGCACATCGGGGAAAAGTTAATTATTAAATGCGCGTATAATATTTTTTTTTTTGTTGTCATCCCGGGCTAGGGTCATACTTGCCTTTGAAAGACTAAAATTATTGATCAAGTATTTAATAATAATTTTTAAGCATTGTAAAAAAATTTTAAATTTAATAATGACGATCAAAGCTTTTAATTATTTTAGATTAGATTAGAAAAGTACTCTGAAAGAAAAAACATGTAAAACGCATCATATTTGAAATGCGTCTGGGGATGCATGAAATTATACAGTTAAATTAAAGATTTACCTCGCAGTACATGAAATATAGACAAAACAATTTTGATATTGCTCAATAATAAATAATTAATTTTTTTTTAACGGATGTAGAGTGTTATTGTATCGAAAGAAAATATTATTAAATATGCAAGATAATAATATTTTTTTTAAATTAAAAAGGGTTGCTTACTTTCTAGTACTTTTTCCTTGTAGGCAAGTATCTTGGGTTTTGTTTTCGTATTATTCATATTTAATCACGAAGCATCTTCAAGAACACAACTTGAACAAGAACAATAAGATGATGAATTTCTATTTTTTTTTGTCAATAAATTACTTTGCATTCTTAAATAATTATTCTACGAAAGGTCGTAAGTTATCAGAAAAAATACTCAGAGTACCAGGGTTTTTTTCAATCTACAAAATATTAGATGTTTAGAGAACTGTTCACTTAAAAGAGACCCCCTAGTCCACTTTTAGTAACAGTTCTGGAACCCAGGAAATGGAACACGGGTGATCACAATTTCCTCATTGGTGTTTATGGGTAAAAAATGTAACTCGAAAGATCGCTATTTGGGTCATTTTGGGTCAACATACACGGTGTCAGGAGTGTTGTTCTACAGTAGGCATCTGCTTTGAAGGTACAGGCATTGATTTGAATCTTTGTAATAAATACAAAGTTTTAAAAAAAAACAGTTTTTTTAATATAATATGATATGAAAAGGTTCCATTCATCAAATTTAAAGCTTAATACAGTATCAGACGGAAAGACGCACACCTATCTAAGACTGAATTCGATCGTTTATGAGATTTTTCTTCCTCTTTTTTTGGCATTAAAATGAAGCTTTTATTTTGTTTTTCACTTTAAAAAAGAAAAAAGAAATATACTTTATCTTAAAGTATTTTTTGTGCTATGAACTGTAACCGAGTCCATTGAATGAGTTGAATCAAAGTCTAGACCGTTAGAGGCGTTATTGACAGCGGCAGGTAGTCACGTGACTGCACATGTAGTGTTGTTTGTATAGATGGGCTTTTTACGTTCCTGGAAATGTTTTTCTTTTACTGTAGGAAACAGAAAAAAAAAAAGAACGTTTTGGGTCACCGTTTTCTACGTTTTGGGTTATTTTTCCGAAATTCATGAATGATGCATTGGCTGATCCTATAAAGAAAATAGAGAATCGATGCTTTCTTTCCCATCGTCTTCTTCACTCCTCCTCTTCCTCATTCTTCCACTCTTCTTTGTCGCTTTCATATTTATTAGATAAGCCGTATAGAAACTAAAGGTCCATTTTTCGACTCTTTTTTTTTTTTCTCCATCTTTTCATTCTTTTTCTCCGGTGAAATATTCGATATACGAATTCCAATTGTTATTCATGGATCAAAAAGCGTATCGAGTCTTTTAAGAGAATGAGTGACTTACTGGAAGTCTTGTTTTTTTTTTTTTTCCTTCTCTATTTCGATCTTTAAGAGAGAGAGAGAGAAAAAAAAAGGTTATCAAATGGAAGTCAATATATTATCCTAGGTACGTGATTTTTATCTTTGAAAACGCGACGCAGCATGCAATATGAATAGGAAGGAGTAGGGGGGGGGGGGGGGGGAATGCGCACATTTGCATTGGAAATTTACCTGCAAATGGAAGAAGGGAAGGGAACGAGTTGGAAAGCAATTCCCGCCCGGGTTACTAGCGATGCGATTGGCTTTTTAACAAATTGTTCCTTCGATTTAGTATGATAGCGGTACATTGAAATATACCGGCGGTAATCGTTTTGACGTAAAATTGCGTCTTTCTTTAACACCTTGATCTCGTGAATGTGAGGTACCTGGTCGAGGAAATGACGTAACCTTACGTGATCGCCATTCAACACCTCTTCCTCCTTAACTCATTTGGGAGGAAGACTTGGGTTGTTAGACCTACTTTAAGATGCACTTTAATCTTTTAAGTGCTCATTGGCAATTGAGTTTTTAGAGTTGGCAAAGGCCACCACCTACATGATTGCGTGCTTGCAAAACGTAGTAAAATGCTGAAAAAAGACCATCAACGGCGGTTCAATGGACAAAGGCCGAAAACAATATTATTAAGCTTACTATAATTATCTCAATCACTAGTAACACTTAAATTGGTTAGTTTTTTTTTTATGGTTTTCCTCCTTCATTATTATTGACTATATGACCTAAACAAAATGTTTTAACCCTGAGTTTCTTTCAAATATTTTTTGAAGTAATTGACTAACATTTTATTTTATTAAAATTATTATACAAAATTGTTTATATTTATAACTCTAATTATTGTTTTTATGCTTGTTTTTAATCCAATTATACATATTTTTATTTTGTTTTTGTTGGAAATTCATTCGGCGAATAATAAATTCGAAAAGGAAAATAAAACGCATTCTTTATTTTATTTTATTAATTTAATTTTTTTTTCTAACAAGTTAAAATAGAAATAACCATTGAGCTAGTGGCAAAATGTGCAATGTATGTGAGCATATTAAGGGATTATTAAATATTTTTCTCTCCGAGTTATAAATTCTTTCGAGCGAAGGTTCCCCATTATGAACGCGAGTATATTAGAATTTTATTAACTGTCATTAGACATCCTCTTAATTTGTGGCTATATTTTTGTGCCCGTTGTATGAAGACCCGGGCTCTATCGATTTTTATAACTTCGACGACATTAATGAATTATCATAGTAATGAGTTTTATTACGCATTAATATTATTCTCGGAAGAAGGAAATGAAGACTTAAGAGTTTTTGTTATACCAAACTCGTTTTAAGTAATAACAACATTATTCGTTTTAGCCCTATATTACACTACAGTACTACATCTTATTTAATCAAAAACATTTTTGCTGATGTTAATAAATTATTATTGATTGTCTGAAAATAATGGACTATAATTATTGCGGGGTGTACTATTGCATTAAGGTCTATAAATTTTACTTCAAATTGCGTTTTCGAAATAAAGTGTCTTTCATAAAGTTGACAGTCGTTTTACGAGTTTGGCGTGTGTGTGTGTGTGTGCATTATACATGTGTCGGTCGGGTCCTTAGCTTTGTCTGTATTACCCAAGTTCTCAACCTTTATCCTTCCTTCATACAATAATAATGTTCTCCGTGTCATTCAACTCACTAATTTCTGTTTCTGTCATTTCGACGCATGGCGATGAAATTTCTTTCTTATTAAAAGCTGAGCCATATATCGTGTGAGCGAAGACTAATGTCATTAATCAATTATTATATCTGGCGCGACGGACAAGAGTGAAATTGTTGACGCCAGCTTTCGTATAGCCTACACGTGTTCGAGGTATTCGATTGTTGTTGAACCGATCTACTGTATGTTTAATTTCGGTTCGATTGGTTCGTGGTGCGCTGTAGGCTATCGGAGTTTGTGCGATGGAAGGCGTTTGAAATTTTTTTAAACCGAAACTGTTTTGACAGCTTTGTAGATTCATAATGTAATCAGTCGTCAAAATAAAGACGGTAAAACATGAAAAGTTCGTAGTCAAACACTGTCTTTAATGTTTGATCTTTTGGTGGGGGGGAAAGAAGAAGAAGAAAAAAAAAATGCAATTTGTGGATGTATTGGCAAGGAGCCATTTTTTTTTTTTTTAAAGAAGAATGTGCATTGATGTTGGTTTCTAGCGAATCGCGAGTTCCAGCTGCTTCTTTAATGCTTTTAGTAAATTTGTAAAATGGTAAAGTACGTCGAAAATCCAAAAAGCCTATATTTTTTTTTTTTTAAGTTTTTATTTTTATTTCCTTTTCTCTTATTCTGGAAACGTTTGCGGGTTATGAATGCAAACGCACTGCATTCAGAATGATAATTTTATACAATAAATCAAGGAAAAAAAGAAATTGTTGGCAATTTTTTTTTATTATTATTATTAGATTTGTATTATTTTAGGAAATTTACTTTGATTAGTTATCGTAATAAAATAATTTAATTTTGTAGCTTTTTGATTGCCAATTTAGAGGTTGTTATTAACACATTTTCAAAGTACTGCCATTCAATTTCCAACACGTGAAAAGTTATAAAATTTATAATGTTTAATTATTATTTAAAAATTATCGGTTTAATTATTTTGAATGCTTTCACATTAATTAATTTTTTGTGGCTCGGTAAAGCATTAATTATCACGACTAATGGCTGAATTTTAGCATAAATGTAACATAATTATTAATTATTTTAATTATTAGCTGTTTTTCATGTATTCGTTTAACATTTTATTAAATTTGTGTAAAGTTTTTTAATGTAGTTTTTAGATTTTAATGATGTTTTAATTAAAAGATTTGTTTTTACAATTTTGCACGTAGACCTAACGGCGAATGTTTTGTAAAAAAAACTCTTTAATTTTAATTAACTGAAAACAGTTTCTAATGGCTAATTAGCAGTATTTTTTTTTTTAACTTCTTAATTAAATTTTTATGACTGTGTTATAAATTAACTTAGAAAAAGTTTGTTTTGTCGTAAAACGCAATCTGTAAACACAAGTTCGATACTTTATAAAGTTCTTTGTTTTTTTCTAATCTCCCCAATTAAAAATTTTATTTTTTTGATTTGTTTTTCTCAAGTCAAAACTCGAATTCCAGTTTAGATTTTTATTTAATAACTTTTTTTCATAAAGTTTTTGCGCACATTTTACGTTATAACGTTAAACTTAATAATACACATGTATAATGAATAATTACATGGGCGAATTAGTTGAGAGTGTCAATTAGCGCTCGCACCTAGCTTTTCTCGGAGATTAAGATTCATTTCTTTTCTACACGGAACGGCGAGAGAGAAAGTCGTCGGCCCGAGAGAGAGGCTCGGAAAACATGATTTTCATTTAAATTTTATTAAGTAAAGTGTGTGTGTGTGTGTGTGTGTGCGCGCGCGTATTGTTGTGTAGCGGTGCGGTGAGTGTTGGGGGTAGGAGTTGGAGAGTGAAATAAGCAAACCTTGCGGTTGACATTTACATGACAATATAACTCGCTCTTGTTGTCTATAACTCGTTTTGACGCGTATTGTTTCTGGTCTATTATTTTTATCATCGAGGTTTGAATCCCGAGTACGACGACGACGACGTGGTTATAATGCTGGGAGGTGGAGAGAGGGGGGGGGGGGAAGGTAGCCCTACTGCTTATAATATACCATCCTATCCGACATTTTCTTCCGGTTGTTAGAACAATACTCCTCCTTCTCCATCTTTGCTTATTTCTCCATTGTATTTATTCACTCGTTATACACAAAAGGAAGAAGAACACAGCTGTCTGCGGTTAGGCTTAGTGAGTGGGTGGGACGAGGCTAAATATCGATTGCTCGGCTCCGTTGTTGTTTGCGCAATTACACGTACAAACTGTGGTCAGGTTGGCTTTTTTTAACCTCCCCAATGTACACACACAAGCGCACACCCTCTTGTGCAAATGTCGAAAATAGGGGGGGAAAGAATCGGATAGGACGGGAGTTTCTACTTTTCTACTTGTTTACCGGTGTTTTGTTGCGGCTACCAAAAGAAATAATGAAGTTGGCGTTTGGTAAAGATATCTTTTTTCGCTCTTTCTTCCCGGATAACAGCTTGCAGTAGTAAAGGCAACTTGGTCTGAGTGGATAGTTGGGCTCGCGGAAAAGTCGTACTTGAGCGAATTAACATTTATAAAATGGTGTTGAGTTTTGGTAAGTGATAAAGGAGAGGATTGATCGAGGGGGTTGTGAGGGGAGAGAGAGATTTTGTCAACTACGCTTTCCTTTTCAAACTGGGCGATACTTAAGCGAATGTTCCGATTTATTAAATAATTATATTATTAATTAGCGATGTTTACCTTTACGTCTAGACAGATTTTCTATTTTTTTTTTTTTTTTTAAAAAGTTTTAACCAGTCTTTATAATTTTTGTGATCGCGTTTTGAAGATTGTTAATTAAAGAAAAAGTTTTTGATTTAAGGTAAATGTTTGAATTATAAAAATTTAGAAGGTTGTTTTGCATAGCTGAATTTATTTAAAAATGGTAAAGATAAATATTTAAAGTGCATGTAAATTTTTAAAAAAAGACGACGTAAACTTTGCTATTTGATATAATTATTTACTTTTTTTGTTAGATTAGATCAAATCTTTTAAAGAGTGAGGTTTAACGAGTATTTAATGAAAAATAACTAGTAGATTAATAGGATTAAAAGAATTAATTACGTGTAATTGGTCACTGAAATAAAATTTTTTTTTTTATATTAATAATAAGTGAATACAAATTTTCTGTTCTTTTATAAAATGACTACGGTACATTATTTTATATAAAAAAAAATTGTTTTGCTGACCAAAAAAGTTTTTTTTTTGTAGAATTGCTGGCGCATTGTTTTTTGTTTTTTATATATAAAATTAGTCTGCAGCTCTATTGGATTTGTCTAGTCTCTAAGTCATGAATAAAGAATTGCATGGAAATTGTTTGGAAAAGTTATTGATTTTTTAAAAAATTTGCTGACCCTTTTTATTCGAACGTTTTAAATAAAAGTTGCGTTGGTTTAAAGTTTAAAGGATTTTAAATAAAAGAGAAAAAAAAACATTTTTAGATAAAGTTTTATTAGGTTTTTATTTAATTAATACGAGATTAGACTTTTTAAAAAAAAAAAAAAAAGTTTGTATCGTGAATGAACTTCCCGAGTAGAACTAATTTTGATACACAATGTATTTTAATTATTGCAAGAGAACTTTTTCAGAATTCTAAAATAGCGGTTTTTTTTTTATTTAAAAAAAAAATTGCTTAATTTGAAATGCACTTGGGATGCTACGGTATTGTCAGCAAAAACTGCAGTAAAGGAGAGAGTAATAAGAAATATGGCGGAAGACGTAGTGGAGCTTCTCCGCAATACAACCGAGCACTTCCTGATTGCCGTCAGATTTAATGAAAATTGTCATTTGAATGCAAAGAAAGAAATCAATTAGTATGAGTACAATATTTAAATACCCATAATTAAATTTTATTCTATAATATATTTATTTATACGAACTGTACAGTGTGTAGCGTTCATCGCTAAGAGTAGTTATTTTAAAATATATATATTTACAGTATATTTAAATGGCGATGTTAATTAAAACTTCCGAGGAAAAGATTTGCTTACGGTAGGAAAAATATAATTTCAGATTTTTTTTTTTTGCATTGTTTGTTTAACATTTATATATTTTTAGGCAGAATAATTACATACCGGTTCAGAGTGGGACAAAAAAATTACACACACCGCTGAAAAAAAAACCAGTTTTCAAATTAAATTTATTTAAATATCAGAGAGTTTTTTTTTTAATAATTTAATAATATTTCTGGTAAGCTATTATAAAAATAGTTTTCTTCATCCAGATAACAGATTTTGTTTACATTTCATTAATGTTTTCCGGGTTATCAACTTGAGGTTTTGCAGCACCATCTGAAAAACCCGAGTGCAATTAATCCGCGCCGTCACCTTGATCCTGTTTTAAATTAAGTCGGTAAATTTTTTTTATTTTTTATTTTTACGACGGAATAAAGTGCGTTTGTATCAAGAAAAGGTGTCGTCGCTTTTCATCTTAAATCGAAAAATGGCGCTAGATGGTCGGAAGAAAACTTTTTTTCTTCCCTCTCCGTCTGTTAGCGAAGATGAGTGATCTGACAGCACTGGAAGTGGAAGGGGGGATACAATTAACAACATCTGTCACGTGCTACATGATCCATTCACAATCTGGCAAGCAGGGGCCTAAAGCGGCACGGATTGGATCCTGCTTCCGAGGGTATAGTAGTAGTAGTAGTGGGATCCACCCTGAGGTAGTCACACGTCAACGCAAGCGCGGTGAACATTATTTATACACACTTTTATAATAACTCGCATGCTAAAAGTGTTAGTAGTAGTAGTAGGTTCGGTTCGAGCAAAAGTTGATATTTTGTGTTTCGAGTAGCACGCGTCTTCTTCCTTATCCTTCGCCTCGCAACGCCATTTATTAAAAAATTGCAACTGCCAACTAAGATTAGATTTATACCGCTGCATGTATTAGCCAACTTCTCTCTCTTTCTTTATAAACACTGTTCATCTTCCTTTCTCCCACCCCCTCCTCCTCTTCTCCTTTCATCATCTCCACCCACTTCTTCATAATAAGCCTCATACGTACGTCTCATCCCGACGAATTTATTGGAAGCTATTTTTTTTTAAGACGTTCTCAACATATGGACTGGTAATTTATTCTCTCTCCACAAAATTTGGTTAGGAAATCTGCCCGCGCGCACAATTTAAGATTTTTGCTTACATTTGAATATACAGTATATACGAGGGGGGGGGGGGTTGGTAGGGTGGAGTGAGGATGGGAGGAGTGGCTAATAAAAATGCGTGTAGATTTAAGCGTCATTTTCTTGTTAAAGAAACACTTTAAATAGTTTATGCGATTTCGTTAAATTATTTTTCCCATTTTTTTTGATGACTTTAACTTAATGCAGAATTCGTGAACTCGTTTTATACTCACTTACTCCCGAAATTTGCTTATGAAAAGTAAGATTTTGGTGACGTCACACTCGAGCGAGTGCATTTATTTGCGGGATTCGTTTTTGTTTTTAAGTTGCTATTATTATTATTTTTTCTTTTTGGAGTACATAGTAGAGCTAGATATTATGATGATTTGTTGTTGATATTAATGACAAGGACCGGATGAAAACTCTTGATTTAGGAAATGAAACTTTTTGCATAGTGTTGATGATTTAATGCTCGTCTAATATGGCGCAAAATAAGTAATTTTGCTTTTAAAGTAATGTGATTTTTTTTTTTTTTTTTGGTTTGGTGTGCGATGAAGGTTAAAATAAGTTTAGCCTGGATAAGTAGGATCCTTCTATGGCTGAGACAAAGATCTTGCTCCGGACATTTGTTTACCATAAAAATAACATGGTTAGGCGGGACATTTTGCGAACACCATTTTCCACTGGCTTCAGCCCCTATAAATGGAAGGAATAGGCTATTTTATCTCTATAAATAGGATTGATTTTTGAAATTAAGTATTGCGTGCGAAAATCTGGCCGAAATCTGATGGGTGTCACGAAAATGCAGGGAAACAAACCTATTCAAACGATTGAAATTTTTCGCAGCTATTTTTTTTTTTTTTTTGATTACATTGTTTGAGCCTATAGGAAGACAGAGGACAAGGTCACAAACCGGTAAATGGTGACCTGTAATTTTGAAATTAAAAGTTTATTAATTTACTTCATGTACGTGGGTTTTAATGATTAATGTTAAGTAGCAACTGAGCCAAATATTTTATTTATAAATACGTTTGAGCGGCGTTGTGAAATATTGATTTGATCGCTGATTTTTGTCATCAGTTTTTTTTTTTTTTTTTTAAAGTTTTAAAGAATGATATTGATTTATTTACGTTTAAATAAAATAATAGTTTTAGTTAATTTTTTGAGTGCCTCGTAACATTTCCGACTTATTCAGAGCAGTTGAGAAATCAACTTGATGTCAACGTTTTTGACACCAAATGTCGCGGATAAGTTTCAATGATAAAAATAAAAGAAAATTCCGATAGTCTCTCGAAGATATCGAAATTTATTAGATTTTAATTTCATTTTTTTTATTGGTTTTCAAAACACTTTTTTTTTTCACCATTCTTTTATTTATTTATTATTTCATCGGCGTTTTTGTAGTTTGGTTTTTGTTAGATGATGCGCGCGAGTCGTATGACTTTTTTTTTTTCCCGTTGATGTGGCATGACACATCTAAAGCGAATTTGGCAGAAAAAATGTGCCCATCCTAAAAAAAAAAAATAAAAAAAATAAAAGACAAAAAAAAGAGAAGCGTGTGTTTTTGTCTGTCGATGAAAATGAAATTTTGCTCAGATTGCTTAGCGGTGCTGGATTCTTATATAACTACTATTCAGTTTATGTCCGCATTTTTTTTTTTTTTTTATATTATTTTTTGCTCTATTGTACTGTTATTTTTAAATGGAATTCCGTTTCTGTTTAACATTGTTTTGAGGTTTTTTTTTTTTTTCTACCATGTCTTTTTTCATTTTTTTTTTCCCTTTTGTTGCTGGAGGTTCATTGAGCGATTGCTTCCATTCGCAACTTTACCTAAGGATGACACCATTTGCGTCGGAAATGCTCATATACTCTCTCTACTTATTACTGATTATATCTGCACGTCATATAAAAAGCTGGTGCGCGCGCGGGGGGAAGAAAAGAAAATAGTTTAGCGTAGCAAAATGTGCAACATTTCAAAATTTAATCACGGACTTCATTATACAAATGTTGCTTTGTCTCCACATGTAAAATGCCATTTTCTTTTTTTTACTATCCTTTTTTTTATTTTTTTATTATTATATTATTATTTTTTTTTTGTTATCCATTTTTATTGTTATTTTTATAGAACTCTTTTTACGCTCTGTCTTGCCGCAACAATTCGCGAAGCCGCCGATCTTTTCATTAATCTACGAGCAATTTTATTTATTGTTTTTTGAATGCAGGGGAAACGAGTTACGGGAGAATGCGGAATGAAAGGCTCCCATTTTAAATTTCATTTTTACAGTCAAAAGATTTGATTAGAATAAGAAAAAGAAACTTCGATCGTAAATTGCTTTTGTAATAATCATAATCCATTATTCAGTTTCTTTTTTTTTTTTTTTGAAATCTATTTCTACAGTGTCAAATGTAGACAGAGATAATGTAATGACTTGAGTGTACGGTGGCACAAAATGTGTGGAATTTTTTTTAATATTTATTTATACTTTCTTTTTAAAGATTAGAATTAAATGCTTAAAATATCAGTAAAAATCAGTTTTTATCATTTGCGGTTTTATTAATCTTGAATTTTTTTTACGAATTACGTTTTCGTGTACTACATTAAGCCGAATGAGATTTGTAATAATACTGTACATGTACTGTAATTTAATTCACAATTATTTTTTTTTATCTACATGCATAAATAAAATGGAAAAATGGACTTCCCATTGATTAATTTTTTTAAATGATTATTTAAAACTTATTTTTTTAAAAACTTTTAGACCTATTGTTTAAAAGATTTAAATTACCGTATGTCAAAGTCAATTAGGCTAAGTTATGAGATTTTTTTAAAACAGTACGTATTTTATTTATGTAATTAGTTACATTATATAATTACAGTAACCTTTGTAGTTTCCAAAAATAAACAAACAACGTTCTTAGATTTATTGTTGTTTGTTGGTTTTGTTTTGCCGTCTCATCCTGAAAATTTTCTGAATGAATATTATTTTAAAATTAGTCTACGGTATATGTACTCGAAAAATTATAATAGTACTAAATCATAATAATTACATCGTGTCACTCAGGTTTATACGCGTAATTGACTACGTGATTGAGTTTTAACGAGATTTCGATCTATCTTTTCCAATCGCGATTTTGTAATTGTACTTTTTCAATAAATAAAAATTAAGAATTTTTAAAAGAAAGCGAATGATTTTTTTTAAAGAGAAAAAAAAAACTATCGGAGTACTTAATTCGAATTATTAGATCGGTTGTCATTAATCGTTGAAGCGTGAGGCCTA
The DNA here is from genome assembly GCA_034692225.1 of Polydesmus complanatus. NCBI lineage: Eukaryota > Metazoa > Arthropoda > Diplopoda > Polydesmida > Polydesmidae > Polydesmus > Polydesmus complanatus. The sequence goes on from JAQGAZ010000993.1 coordinate 29,909, forward strand.
TTGATATCGCGTTTTTAACATCTACTTTCGAGAATTCATAATGATACGGTAAGACACGAGATCTATAAAAAAAAAGAAGAAAGGGAATGGGGGATGGAGTTTGGGAATAGGGAGGGAGTGACACGAGTTTTGGAGGGAGAGTAAGACGAAAAAACAACTATTCGATTAACTAGATTGTGGAGAGAGAGAGAGAGATCATGATGACACTTATTTTTTTACACTCACCGAATATTAAACTGCAACGTATATTTTCATTTGTAAAAAAAAAAAAAAAGAAAGAAACAATATATAGTTTTTTTTATTTTATCTCGGTTACAGTACAGTATTTCAATCGCAACCGTTATTAGTAGAATGCGCATGCGTTGCACACCCCCGCAAGAAGAACGTCAACAAAATACGTCGTATGTAAATGCACTCTTCGACCTCATTCTCCCTCCCACCAACTTTAATTATTCGGAAAAGATGGAAGAGAAATTATATTTTATTTTGTATAATATATAAACTCCACCTCATTTTTTTTCCACTGGAAAAATGTGTACCTACCCGCCGTTTACATGTTTAGCCAATGCATTAATAGAATATATTTCAACGTGGTTGCGTTTCTAATGTACTTTTTTTTCCACCCATCCCCCCCCCCCCCTCTCTCTTCATCTCTTTTATTTCACTCGTTTGATCTTTGAAACGTCGCCTTCATTTACATTACGCACGTTGGATAGATATTTTTCCAGAGCAGGCTAATGTGGAGAGAGAGAGAGAGGGAGATGTTTATTTACAGTGCAGCGCGGCGCGGAGGAATGTTCCGTCGGCGTTGACTCCCCGCTTGCTTAAGCCAATAACAGAAAGGTCGTAAGCGCGCGTTTAATGGATTCCGAGCTGCGACATTAACATCGGGACACGAATGGATGATTAGATTCGGTCGCTAATATTTATGTAACCTATAAAGTTCGAAACTTGAAGAAGAAAAAAAAAAATTTATCTCATATTTGCACTGGGAGTGTTTCGTTTGCTACCGTCTTTTCAAAGCCTAATTCACTTATTAAATTGGATTTTTACTTTTTATTAAAAGGTAGCTTGTATTTATTAAAATTAACTTAAATTATTATTTACAAAAAAAATTTTACGAGTATTTTTATTCTTAGATGTACGTTTGTTTGAATCTCTTTTCGAAGACAGCATTTTAATCTTTGCATTACAATATTGAATTTGAATCCTTGTGTTTTTTTTTTTTTTTTGGATGCTAAAAAAACATGTTTTGTATTTTTAATAACTTTTGTTTACTCAGCGTTCTTATAAACGTTTTAAAAACACACCCACCGATGTACGGAAAAAATACGAGCGATATTATATACCTACTTTAAATTTAACATGAAAAATAAATTTCACATGCTATTGAGAGTATGTAAAACTAGTTTAGCTTATACTGTAATAGTACCCATACCTATTTATTTACTATTAAATAGCTGGTAAAGAGCTATTAATAGTTTTAAGTCTCCTAATTTTAGTCTCAATAACAATTTTGATATCGGTAAAGAATTTTGATAAAGAAAAAAAATAAGAAAGTTAAAATAAAAATTCTTTTTATGATAAACAGAACTTCAAAATATTTTTGGTTGTCTCGTAGTATTGTTGCATAAAGTTGTTGGTTAGTTGATTTAAATTTAGAATAATTTACTGTTATTTTCCGAAATTGATTTTATTACGCCGGTTCAATAAAAGTGTGTTTGAGGTAGCAAACGCGAGACTCTATGCTCGTTAGCGTTCGATGCCGAATAGAAGTTTTTTAATCATGGTAAAATCGATAGTTCTCACGTTTTGAGATTAAGCATGAAACGGATTAGTATTTTTTTTTTTGAAAGGAAAGTCTTAACGAGAATACACACGAACGCACTCGTTGGGTGAAGTGTTTGTGTTCCGCAGATCTAAGAGTGCGCACTCGAAGAATGAAGTAGATTGCTTGCTTCTACACCTCAATGTTCCTAAATAAACATTCCCCCAATTGTAATTGGCAGTTAAACGGAAATTTCAATTCCAATTTAAAATTAAACTTTTGTATACAGTTTCGAATCGAATGTCACCCGAAAAGAAAATACTGTAGTTCGGGTTTTATTTATTTATTTATTTTTTTTTTTTTAAATATCATTACGTTTATTTAAACATTTATAACATTTCTGTATGCGCTTGTTTGGAAAATGAATTAAAAATAATTGTCGTCAACGTCGAGAGTATTTGATGGAAAACAGCGACGTTTGCATTTTCCGGTTAAAAAGAAAAAGTTGTAAAAATACCGTAGGTGCGAATGCAGTACACTGTAATTATAATACACTTTTCAGACATTAATTTTCATCGGGTTTCCTGTTTGTGCTTGTCCTCTTGTTTTTGAGGAAATCGAAACTTGTTTAGTAAAATCTGTTTCGGAGCGGCCCTATAACTTTGAACACGTTTATATTTTCTTAATCGTCGATCTACTTTAAGTTTTACGGTATGAAAGAAATATTATAGACTGTATATTATTTTTATAGTGCATTTTTATTTCGGGGGGCTGGAAATTTATAAAGGTATGGCCTAGGGCTCGATTGACTGGCAGAAATAACATTCTTTACTTCTTTGACTTCAGACCATCTCTTGATATGGGTAGATCTGAAAACGGATTCGGCTTGGCGGGAGGAAATCTTCATAGATCTGGGGGAATTGCAGAAATTTCAGAAACGCGTTTGGTCTGCGGATAATAAGACTAAGTACCTTGAAGGTTGGGCGGAAGCATCGCAGATACCAATTGCGGAAGACTCCACGGTTGATGAATACCTCGAAGGTGTGTTGGGGCATATTAAAAAGGCTCGAACTTTTGTCACGTCAGGTGAGGATCCACAGTCAGTGGATACGGAACCTTGGTGGGATGACGAGTGCAGGGTGGAGCAGGAGGACTTGTTTAATTTTATTGAAAGATGGAAGCATACTGGCGGTGTTTTGGCAACGAAGGTGATCCAACGGAGGAAGAAACATTTGCGTGCCACATTCTCTACGAAAAAATGGCTTTATTTTCAGAAAATTAATGCGACGCTGGCAAATAGTAAAGGTAGTAAGGATTATTGGAAGATCATTAATTCCACACGACGGAAAAAACGCGGGGGGGGAATCAGTAAAAAGATTACGGTAGAGGAATGGAAGGACCACTTTCAACGAATTTTAGGTGGGGCAGAAACCAGGATTGTGGAGCCCGTGAGGGTACCGGAAAATACGAGTGGGAAACGTGAGTCGGAGGTGGCTCCTCCGGAGTGGGAAGAAGTCATCATTGCCATTTCGACACTTCAAAACGATAAGGCCTGCGGTCTTGATGGTATTGAGAATGAGGCTCTTAAGTATGCAAGCGGGGAAGGTAAACTGGAGGTTTTTGAGCTATGCAAACGTTTATGGCAGACCGAAACTTTCTGTCAGAAATGGTGCGAAACGAAGTTGGTGCCAATCGGGAAGGGTGGAGACAAGGATGAGGTTGCAAACTACAGAGGCATAGCTATCGCGTCATGTATTTATAAAATATGGACGAAGGTACTTTACAATCGGCTGGAACCAGAAGTGGAACGATTAGGTTTTATATGTGAAGAACAGGCGGGTTTTCGGAGAAACTATTCGTGTATCGATAACATTTTTGTTTTGCGATCTTTGGTGTCGCAGCGTCTACGTAAGACAAAGCAGAAGTTATATGGCTTTTTTATTGATTATAAAGCTGCGTTTGACACGGTGCATCGTAGGAAATTATGGGAGAAAATGAGAGCAAGAGGAATTTCAGAGAAATTGGTACGCCTTTTAGAAATTCTTTATTCGGAAACGAGGTATACCATTAAGGCAAAAGACGTGGCAGCGACGTTCTGGACTTCCACAGGTGTTAAACAAGGCTGCGTGTTGAGTCCGCTACTTTTCAGTATATACATCAACGATTTAATTGAGGAGCTGAACGAGGAGGGCGGCGGCGTCCGCGTGGGCCAGCGTTGGCTTCAATGTTTGGCGTACGCGGATGACATCGTCATCTTATCTTCTGATAAGGACCGTCTGCGGAGATTGATCAAGGTGGTGTGGCGCTGGAACCTGGAAAACGCAATGAATCTGAACTTAGGCAAGTCGAAGATTATTGTATGGAGAAGGGGGGGAAAATTGAGCAAGGAGGAGGTATGGTGGTGGGGAACGCAGAAGATTGAGGTGGTTAACGAATACAAATATTTAGGTATTTGGTTCTCTAGCGGAGATACACACAGGAAAATGTGTGAAGAGGCACGGATTAAAGGATTACAGGCAGCCGCTGGTGCGTGGGGCGTAGGTAAACGACTGGGCATTACGGATTGGTTCGTAATGCGAAAGCTTTTAGTCAGTCTGGTACAGTCCGTACTTAGTTACGGATCCGAGGTGTGGGGATGGGACGAGCAAGTCGGCAGTAAGTTAGATGTGGTGGTTCGGAGGTATATAAGGTGGGTTTTTGGCATTGGCAGGGGGATAAAGAACGAGATCATCGACGCGGAGCTCGGCAGGCTTAACGTCGCTTTAATTTTTAAAAAGCGTGCTCTGAGTTACGTGAAAAGGATTGAGGCGATGGGAGATCACAGACTGCCGAGAATTTGTTGGACAGAGGTATGCAGAGAGATTAGGAATATTGGCGATGTACAGCGTTTCAACCGGGAAAGAAACATCCCTAATAAAAAAGACAGGGGATGGATTGGTAAGATTCGAACAGAGTTGCAGCAAATGGATTTGGCGGTGGTCTACAGCTTCGGGATCCTGGAGGACTCTGCTGAAGTCAGCGAGGAATGGACAGTAGCGGAGGGTATGGAAAGGGAAATCCAGAAATGGATAAAGGTTCGACAGGAGGCACTACGGATGTCGGAGAGCGGTAAGGAATACATGATGATTCAACCAAACGTCAACGGCTGTGGCTACCTTCGGCGGGGTGGCGCATGGAAATGTAAGCAAATCTATTTTAAAATAAGGTGTGGGGCGCTTATGGGCAAATGGCGAGTGGAGGGACATACCGTCTGTATTTGTGGTAAGGAGTTAGGTAGTATACGTCATATTTTCGTGGGGTGTGATAATCTAGCGGATTGGCGTTATACAGTTTTTGGGAGGAGGGTGGTTAACTGGCTTTCGGTACTGAAGGCCGAAAACTACAATACAAAGGTATGCCGTATGGCGTGGGAATGGCTTAGGCGTTGGAAGCTGAAATTGAACAAGGAAGCCGAGGAGGGGGAAGTAGGGTTGTTACGCTTTTAGGTTTAAATCTAATTTTAATCTTAATCTCTATTCTCTTATGTTTAGTTAAGGCTCTCAATTTGGTTTCGTTTATGGTTTACTTTGTATTTAGCTGTAGCGGTTTCGTTTCGTTTTTGGTACTTACCGAGCAAATAATTAGTGTTGTACTAGGATGTGTTTTCTTGCTAATAAAATTTGAATTTGAATTTTTGAACTTCTTTGACATCGAGTCAACTGCATTTTCTTTCGCGTCTATTTAATTTCTACATCGCATTTAGTCGAAGTAATTTTTTGGAAAGATTATTCAAAATGACTTTTCAAAGTGACAACACGAATTTTTGTTTGGAAATGCCAGCAGTAGATAACCGCGTTTGATTCGTTCGACGAATAGTTGACGACGTTCTCATCAAAAAAGTTTTTATCCGAATTTAAAAAATTTTTTAAAAAAAAAAAAAAAGGGGGCGAGAGTAGAATAGCGCAGACTGCAATTATTATTAAAGACTAATATGTCTTTGAGACTATAATAATAACTGACTTTTTCTTCTTCAAACGAGCGGCAGTTCCGAATGTTTGAATCCAGACGAACATTAAATTCAGTTATCTTTTTTTTCTTCTTTTTAAGTTCCACATCATTCAGGCGATTTTTTTTTTGTCACACCCTCTACATTTTTTTTTCTCCATCTTTCACCAACCCATTCATCCAGAGGAACCTTCTAATATTTGAATTTTTTTTTTTGAGGTTTGAAGATAAAAAAAAAAATTGAATAAAGTTTAAAATTTTTTAGCGTTATCATATATCGGGAGTTGTATTCATCCATAGCTCGAAACTTGATATTGGTAATGTCATTTAATCCGCCTGCACCATTCGCCGGATTCTGTCCTACATCTGCCAATATAAGGTTTATATATCTATATGAATTGATATATAAATCACTTGAGAAAGTCGGATCACGCGGATCAGACGTACTGAGAGAGAGAGAGAGATGTATGTGTGCGTGTGGGTATAGAGAATTTTTACAATAAAGGAATATGACAAGTTACGAATGGCAGCCAAGACTGAATTCAATCTGCATAATTCCCAATTGAATACATGATTGCTCCGTATGGTCGTATTAGTTTGAATTCGTAGGCGTTTTATATATTACATACCCTCAGCCAATGCGCACGCGCCGCCTATGTATACACCATATACGACTGTATAAACGGTAATAGAAATTCGGAAACAGATTGCGAAGATATCGGAGGTATTTATATACAGGTATTTTTTTATATATATTTCTCTATATATATTTTTTTGTATATACTTTTCTTTTTCTTCATTCGTTTTCTTATATATCTTCATGGTATAACTATTGTGCTTTTTTTTTGTGTGTGCATGTATATAATATATATATTTTTTTATTTGTGAAAAGAAGGCGTTTTTTTTTTTTCATCTTTTTTATATTATATGAAGAATAAAAGTTTCATCTGGTTTTCAAGTCACGGTTAAACTCGGTAATATACCTTACCTTTTTACCGCTGCGTTCCTATATTATGCTTCGATTTATGAGCTGCGCCCTCGGTTATGCCCGCGCTGTATTTATTTCTCGACTCCCTAAGGGTTGGTCCACTACTCAATAACGTATAAACATGTAAGGTAGGGGGAGGGGAGAGAGAGAAAGAAAAAAAATAATCAATCAGAAATTATTCGACGTATTATTATTATTAGATTAAATAGCGATATTTAAATGAAACTCACGTTTTGTTTTCCGTTTTACAGTATTTTGAATAAGAAAATTTGGCAAATTTAAAGCAAGATGAATAGGAGGATCTTCGTTTTACGTGTTACAAATTCGATCTACATATTCGTAGTTGCTATAATTTAATAATATTATGGTAGGCCTATACCTATGAACTTTCTTAAATACGGTACCCGGTACATGAGTTTTTTGTTATTACGTACGCCATTGATTAATTATTAGCGAACGCTTGGTATATATATATTTTTTTTAATACGGCATTCCCAAAAAAAAAATAAATAAATAAAACCGAGTTTCATCATAATTTTTTTTTTTTTTTGTGTATTTATTTTGATAGGAAAATATTTGCATATTTGGAATGAAAGAAGAAACAGCGTAAGAGGGTTAGATTGAGTTTATTCGGGGTGGGATTTCGCTTTTCGTTTCAATTATTATTACAAAGTATACAGCTGTTTTTATTATAGTTTTTCGAGGTTTTCTTTCAAACTACGATTCCGCTGTAAATATAAGTCGTGTTAAATCAAGTCGAAGAGTTTGAAAAGAGATGTCGAAACGCGTTCGACTCGACGGAATACGCGGTACGCTTTGGGTAGGAGACTGGAGAGAAAGTAGTTTATTGAACTGAGTGCAGACGTAATGTTCCGGTAATATTGACTCTTTTTTTATTTTATTTTATTCGGTACTCGCTTATTTTTAGTTGAAACGAGGCAAATAGTCTAACCTAACGAATTTAATAGGAAAGTGTTTCATCGTCTGAAACTGTAGGTTTTGAAGAGTTCCGAGGAAAATTTGTGTCTCAACCTCGTTAAGCCGATGTTGAATTTCAAATTAATCGGAGGGGAAGAAGGGGAAAGAGAGAGAAAGTTAGCGGTGGTTAAGAATTATTCGCATACGAAATAATAATTATTATTGCTTTTTTGAAAATGTAAGTTTTAAAATCGATGGAACGTTTTGGCAAACGATTTTTTTGTTTTGGAAACGTGTTTTTACGGAAATAAGGTATGACGCAAAGTAACGGAGGAAGAATTATTATTGTTTTGTTTTTAAATTGCGGTTTTGTTTTTGATTTTTAAAACGTTTTCTGCCTAGTTGGTTAGGACCGATCTCCACTCAATTCAGTGCCAAGATTAAGCTTTCTTTGAGTTCCCGAACCAAAAATAAATCTTGAGCCATGATCCGGCTGGCCGTGACTCGATCGGTTGAAGTTTGAGTGGTAGAAAAGTGAAGAAAGATTTTAATCGAAATTGAAAATGATTTTTTTACAATATCTTTGAAGAGAAAAAAAAAGATGACACGGAATAATCACATTATGTGTTGAAATTCGCTTTTGTCGCTGGTACGCTATTGCATTATTTGCGTCGTCAAAGCGGAATTTTTTTTAAAAAAAAAAAAGAAAGAAAGAAAAATTTGATTCAATGTTTTTGCTATCATTATTATAATAAGCTTTCGTTTATTGAATTGGTCGGTATCTCAAATCTCCACGGGGGGCGGGGGATTGTTAGGTTCAACTTTTCAAAGATATTAAAAATCTAGAAAATTAAAAGAAAGTTTGATAAATAAATAGTAAATAATACCAAAGATAGTCTGTGTTTTTCTCCAAAATAAAAATAAATATATATTACAAACGAAAAATCAATAACATTATTTTGCTTCAAAAATATTTACTTTAAACCATAAAGAAAAATCGCTCCGTTTAAAAATTGGAACGCTCTTAACAACGAATAAAATTATTAAAAATTAAGTCATTGAAGTTAGAATTTACGGTATTTAAAATTTTCAGTATAATATGATCATTTTAAAACTTATTTATTTAAAGTTTTTATTTATTTTTTTTTTTAAAGAAAATTACATTTTGCAAAATGTATTTTGTTAAATTGAGCTAAAACTGATACAGGAAAACAATATAGCGGGTTTTTATTGATAGCTTAAAGGCTAGAAACATAATCCCCATATTGTTGTTTTGTTATATTTTAGTAACTTATTACTCGGGGCTAAATCATAGATGTTTTTTTTTAAGCAGCAAAGAATATTCTCAAAATACGAAATTCTAAAGTTTGAAAATCTTATAATAAAATCAGGCATAAGATGTCTTAAATTTTTTTTTTTTTTTTAAATAAAAATGGAAGAAATTGATTGTACGGTATTTCTAAAGAAATGGAAATTTATTATGCGCTTAAACGAGAAATTACAAGGAGCCGTCTCTGACAGTCATGGTGTAAGAGTAAGGTGAAGAAACTCCCATTCACGTGCGGATCTGCTGTGGACATTTAAAGTAACCGTTATAGG
>JAQGAZ010000994.1:0-39150 GCA_034692225.1 Polydesmus complanatus
TAAAATAATAGCCACTTTTAAAAAGAAAAATGTCTAGGGATTATTTTTTTACCCTCTTTAACCACAAATTTTAACAATACACATTTAAAACAATACGGCAGTGTGTTAAAATTAGAAATAAAAAAAGTACACTACACTTTTCACCAGACATATGAAGCTCGATTTTCACGAATATAGCGCTTTCCCGCATTTAACGCTAATTTCTCCCAGTCCCTTAAAGAGCGTTAAATCCGAGTTTTACTGTAATTGTAATCTCATTGATAAAAACAATTACCGATACCGGTATTGAATAATTAGAGGATTTTTTTAATCGTTTAAAAAATTAAGCTCCGATTGTCAACTTGTTAATTCAACACGAAATTAAAACAATTACAGTGTACAGCGAATAATTAACGCAGTCCAGTACCAGCAATGTTTTTAATCAGTGCATAGTGGAAAATCCCTTTTAAATTATCAAATAGGCTTTGTTCCCATTGCTTATACAACGAGACTCGCAAACCAAGATTCAAATCTAAAAACTCGATTTTGCCACTTTTGAAAAGTGGTGTATCATTCGCCATTAACGCCGCGCTCCTTAATCGAGGACAGGCAGGGAAAAAACGGATGGATGCTGTACTTTCGAGAAGATCTAAATGCCTCAAAATGAATTGTTATTATAAGCTTACTGTATTTTCGCTTGTCAATGCGTAAAAGCCTTATTTATGTTATTACAACTGCGTCTAAAAATTAACCAAGTCAGCAACAAAAAATATGGTATAATTCGAGGAATTGCACGACCATGTAGGCGGGCAAGTCCGAAAAGATTGAGAAGCGTCGCGTTAACACGTTCGATCTATGAATTGACTCGGTGGTCATTTTTAGATCAGCATTTGACGGCAAGCTTTTGCGCTAATTAAGTTTCTCTACTCGGCTTGCCCCATCATCTCATGCTATATTTAGATCAAGTGCGGATAGTCAGAATTAGAAGGAAACAATTTTTCTCCCTGGTTTTTCCTCTATAAAATATTTACGACGCTACAATTCAATTTTCATTAATGAAATGGGAGTGTTGAAAAGAGAAATTATATTGGTGACGTGAAGCCAAAGGGCAAAACACGCACAATCGCCATTCCTCATCTTTACGCACACAAAACAAAAAGTGTATATGCGAATCGCGCTCGTAAGTCATTTCAACGTGGCCAGATTAAAGGAATTTTATTGTCAATTTGTCCACTTAACGTAATCACTTTTATTCGCAATCACTTTAATCTTTTAAAACTTCAAAATACTAAATACTGTAGTAATCTACCAAATAATAAAAGAAGAAAAAACATTACAAAAAAATCTTTGAAGAGTAAAAGCTTAGCAAACTCAATCATTTTTAATGAACTGCGCTGCATTAGTTACCGTAGTTTATTTATTTAAAATAATAGTAGACTGTATATTTAGACAAAAAGCTTTTATGATTAATTAATGGAATAAATTATTTTTAGTAAAATTAATCACGAGTTAGTTTATGCGACTTGCAGCAGATTAAATCATAATTTTTTGTTGCTGTTTCAGTACTGCATTTAAAAAAATATTATTATTAATATACGGTACATCTTTCTGCCAACGACTTCCATTCGTTTTATAAAAATGTATATACAGTAAATAACAAAAACTATATTGTTAATAGAAATTAGGCCTGCCTATATAAATAAAACTACCCAAAAAATAATAATAATGCTTTTTATCAAACATATTGAAGGGGGGTAAAAAGCAGCAAGGTAAGCAAAAAGCTATTGAACAAACCGATAAAGTCTAGACGAACCTATTGTTACTTAATAGCCCTAATAGATTATGGAAGATGACAACGCAATATAAACACCTAATGAATTGAAGTACATGCGCTTACTAGCATCCGAAAGCCGCTGCACTCCGCCAGATTTAGATGAAAAATCAAAACTTACCTAGAAAGAAAAAAAAAATAGAAAAATTAAAAACATGTAAAACAATTATTCAGAAACATAAAAAAAAACATCAAAAGAGAATAAATTGTGCGTAATGATTTATTAAAGTACATGCACTGTAATAAGCAATTAGTTAAAAGTTCCAAAATGAAAATGAACCCAAAAATCAATTAATTATTTATAAAATATTATTAAAATAATAAGGAAGCATTTTTTTAAAAAACTTTTAAAACTCGTCATAGAAGCAAGCACTGTGCATCCTTTTTTTTTTTTTTTTGATGGAATAATTTTAAAAAAAAAAAATCGTTAGACCTAAATTTAGTGTATATTTATAGATCTACCTATTAACTAAATCGCTTCGAAAAGTGTTTAACTGACGGTAAACGAACTCTCCAAAACTGTTTGTTTTATTTCTCCGGAATTTGAGCTGTTTTGAGGGCTGAAACTCCACCGTAGGCAGAGCTACGTCATACCCACTTCACACAACATTACTCTTTCTCTCTGCCTCTCAACATACGATACTGGTGCTTATACATTTTCTTGTTACTGTAATTTTCCCTAACTTGATACAGCCAACAAAAAAAAAATAAAGAATAATAAAAAAAATATTGTGAGGATGAAGAAAAAAAAAAGTAAGCATGGCAGACTCGAGGAAGACCGAATAAGAAAAAGTGGGAGCTAAAGTTGTTAGGAAAGTTTAAATCTCGAACGACACTCTAGTCTTGTGGGGGTTATTGCACTTGGAGAAAAAATAGCACAGTATTCGTTCGAACTTCATCGCAAGTTGAACAAATTTTTGCCAAATAGTCGGCTTAACTCGGAGAAATGTTTACTAAGCTTGCCTATTTTAAAGTCTGAAATAGATTCAACAATGATACCAAAAAAAATAATCAGGAAAAGATTGAAAAAAAAGCTGTTTCAAACTCTTCTCTAATACGAAATAATTAAAATGAGGAAACATTATATACTACAGTGTACTGTATATTTATTAAGTTTTAAAAACAGCTTGAAAAATGGAATTCCACGTTATTTAGCAATAAAACTTGGTTCTATTATATAGATTGTTTAACCAGCTTCTTGTAAAATAATTGTGCTGCGTTTCAGCAAACTTTATATTTGAAAGTTGTGTAGAACGAAATATTAAAAATAAATTATTCATATTATTCTATTATAAAAAGTTTAAAAAAATAAAATAAGTTAAATATTAAATCAATGTTCATGTTATGCAAAAAGTATACAACAAATACCGGTATTTTTTGTGTTAGAAATTTATTGAACTTTATTTGAATTTGAAATTGAAAATTTATTCGAATTTTTTAAAAAAAAATTAATTTGGGGGAAAAAAAAAGAAGAAAAAAAAAACATCCGTCTGCATTTCTCCGCAGAAATACTGATTTAACGGTAAACTGTTTTTCGGAATGACAAAGTTTAAAACAGCAATATAAAATAAACATCATTTTAAAAAAAAAAAAAAAAAAATAGTAATTCCTTAGAAATTCTAATAAAGCAAAAAAACTCATTCATCCGTTAGCATTGAAAAATTTTTCCAAAATCATACCGGTGTACACAATCGAATCTAGCCTTCTTTATTTCTTCCTTGTTTACTTCACCCTCCCTTCTTCTTCCCTTTTTTTTTTATTTCTTTTCATTGAACTAAAAGTTTTGATAAGTTTTCTCCCAAAGCTAAAAATATCGATCGAAACCTTTATTCGAAAGGCAAAACTCACCTGGGGTATACACACATTAGATATACATGCAGGTTACGGTATCCCGCAGCAGTCTGTCTATGACATTGTTTTTAAAGTCTGGAGGAGAGACCTTCTTCAACTCATTCATTATTAAATATTGTTCACGAAAAAACAACCGAAACAAGAAGAAAAAAAAACCTTTTTTTTTTTTAGCTTGAATAAATTCTAATTTGTGCATTGATCGATTAAACTCGTAACAGTAAAAAAACAACTAAACTTTACCAACTTAAATTATAAAATACCATAAAAAAAAGTTACTGTACAGTAGATAAAATATCAAATTTTTGAGTAGAAATAATAGTATTTTAGACCTGACATTATACAGTTAAAGCCCCAACTCCTATCTTGGGTAGTCGATTTAAAATAACGACAAGCTAGGTCAAAGTCAGAATCGCACGAACAGAAAGAAGAAAAAAAAAATGAACGAATAGTTTTTATCCGGGTGCGGAATAGCGCAAAAATTCACATAAATAATAATAAAAACGAAAAAGATAGTGGGGGTAGGTGATTAAACGTCCTTTCTTCGTAATGGCGGTGCGAAATCATAAAGTAGAAATCGTGGAAACGTGTCAGCTGCTCCAGGCTGCTATTTACACGAATTCGACTGTCTCACTCTCTCTCCTTTCATCTCCTATACAACAGCTTAGACTTAACGTACGGCATCGTGACAAACTGTTGCTGTCATAAAAATATACACGACTTCAATAACTTTTTTTTTTTTTTTCAATACCGGGTATAATAATAATGATGCTCGAGTTAGGCAATTTTCACAAATGATGCGACATTTTCAGAAATTTATTTTCTATAGATAAGTAGATTACGAGTTTCAACGTCGAAGCAAATAATTATTATGGACGAGTGATAACTAATAAAAACTACGCTTGCTGCTGCGATGCGCCGCTTTTAATAGGATATAAATAGTCCAGGCACTCAAATAAAACGATTACACGAGTATTTATCTAATAAAATACTTAATTTTTTACAAAAATAAAATTTTAATACAGTACATGTATTTAAAAAAATAAAATTTTACTCGTATTTAAAAAAAATAAAATTTTAATATTTAAAAAATAAGTTTTAATAATTAAAAAAATAAAAGTTTAATATTTAAAAAAAATAAAATTTTACTATTTAAAAAAAATAAAATTTTAATATTTAATAAAAATTATTTAAATAATAATTAAAATCATTATGCATGTAATATTATGCTATACTGTACTTGCATTCACTACTATTAAAATTTGTTTTAAAAGTTACATATTTATTTATTGTTTTAAATAAAAATTAGAAAATACGAGGTAGTTTTTAACAACAGTACCGGCACATGTAATAATTAATTTAATATGACAAAATAAATTAAAAAAACGATGGTGCAACGGGGGGATTCGCGCAATTCACGAGAGCATAAGATTTAGCAAATACCGTCGTAGAAGTGAAATAAAGCGATGCTTCAATAAAGACAGTAGTTTGGGCTAAAAGTCGAAGAGAGGAATATTTGATCTAAACTTTCGACTATTTTCTATTATATATAAACAAGTTGGGTGTGTTTGTCAAGAGTAAATAAATGTTTAATGAATATGTGTAGGCTTACTAATAATGTATATTTGCGCAAAAGTAAATAAAGGTAGAAGAAAGAAAAGGAAAAACAGCTGTTATCAATGGCAAATATTTTCTCTCTCTCTCGTCGATACACAATTCTATTATGATTTTAAAGTAGCGAGAGTTAAAGTCGAACGTTTGATTTAACTCCGGGAATAATGACGCAAAAATTAATTTCAGTTTTTAATATTAAAATTTACATTAAAAAAAAATGTTTTTATACTTGTTCAACAAGGAAAACAGGATTTTTCTTTCACTATTTTAATGTTTGACTGCTAACCATTATGAGCCTATTTTGCTGGTCCCATAAAAATTCACCATAACTCCAAACGCCCTTAATAACCATTTTTTTAAAAAAAGGTGTAGTTTGCGATTTTAAACTTTTTATTCAATTTACAATTTTATTAATTAAAACGCATCTTCTTTCTTTATCGTCAGAAAATGCATTTTCATTAAAAACAGGCATTCATGGCTTAAAGGTGATAATAATAAAAGTGTAATCACATTGAAAATGTTTCTTTCCGGTTGCCTCTCTAAAAGGTGCTACGCAATTGAATGCAATTCGATAGATTTTTTTTTTCTTCAAAGAGCTGGAAGCAGTAAATAAATAATTACACACACTCAAGTTACGAGACTCTGAACAGAAAAAAAAAAAAAAGAATCGAATTTCCCACTGATGAATCTTTTATTTCGTTGTAGAATTTTTACTCATGCGTAAACAACTTTCGCCTTTGGTTTTCACAGTTTCAACTTTATAATTAGATTGCTGTTTAAGAACTGCTAACGATGAAGAGATATATAAAAAAAAAACAACATCAACACAAAAAAAAAAACTTGAAGTTCAATGGCAAAAAAAAAAAAAAAAACATCGATACATTGGTAAGAGCAGAACGAGTGTCACGTGTTCGTATCTTTAACTAGTACCCGCACATGTATTTATATACGTCTTTTTAGAAATTCAAATAAGCACAGAAATTTTATTGCTTCTTCCTCTCTATGCTTATTTTAAATAACCAGTTTACTCAAGTTAACTACACGCAGTATTACCATAATCCAACTAGGCTATGGCTGAACACATCGTTCGAGGAGGATAATTTCAGAACAAGATGAGATTCGCGTCGCTATTATTTTGGTGTTAAAATTTCAGAAAATCGCTAATTTTTATGGCGCTGGAATTTTAAAAAGAATTCGAAAAGCATTAAAAACTCAACGTTTTGTGACCTTTTCTAAGTTATGTCATTTAAATAAAAAAAAAAATGTTTCAATTGCTCAGCGACGTGATGTATATTTTTATGCTCGTGAGCGGGTTTTTTTAAAAACAAAATGGCAAAATAAATTCGCGGAAAATTGTAACAAAAAAATGTTTAAAGAATTTTTTCTTTAAAAAATAAATAAATAAAAACCCCATATAAACTATTACTTTTAATTTGAAGCTGGGAAAATCTATTTCGAGAAACTTTTTCGTTATAAATTAAAAAAAATATTCATAAAAATACACTTTCTAAATAAAAAAAAAAGCAACAAGTTTATTAAAGTAATGTAAATTTCTTGTCAAATGGAATAATTTATTACAAACATACGCTTGAGGTCACCCGGCTGGTAATTCAAGACGCTACTTTAAAACCGCGATACAGCGATATTATTATTAATTTGCTAATAAACAAACATCTTTCAAAAAGACCCTTAGTTTTTTTTTTAATATTCATATAATCGCAAATTTCTCTATTAGCTGCCGAAACGAGTTTACCTATGCGTATAAGTGGGCTACTTGGTTTAAGTACGCGAGAAATAAACCCCTATTAATAAAACATTTTGCGCTAAATAAATATTGACATTCTAATACGCGCTTTCCCCATCCCCCACATCTGAATCGAGCATGGAGAGATAATATCGCTTGTTTGCTAACCACATTTTCGAATCTAACGTGGCGAAGCATTTCAAGTGTAAATCTTTTCCATCCACCCCCTGCTGCGTGTAAATAATCAAACAGATTTCTGTTTATAATTAATTTTGCGCCGAGATGGAGTTGGCGAGAGAGAAGGGCGACTGCTTTCAATCCATTCATTTAGCGGTTGAATGAAACCTACACCTGACTCCCCGGATTGAAACTCGCATAAATTTCTCCTCTCTCTCTCTCTCAGCTTCCCAAAATTTCAATCCTTCACCGATCTTAAGTACTTTCCTGTCACCGATCGAAAAGTCGTAAAATTATAAAAATGTAAATACATTGTGTCGAAGTTGAAAAGAAAAACTTGAAGGCGTAATAATATCTGGTTCCGGCCCGATCGTCTTCTTCTTTCCCCTTCCATTATAAACATTTTTCCGAACAAACTTTTCCTGTTGATTACCATATGCTCCTCGTCGATGTCATTTCATCTCCCTCCCCCCCTCCTCCTCCAGTCGTAAAAATGGCAATGTAGCAGCCGTGTCATATCTGAGGGTGTTATCAATTTGACACAATCAAAATGCAGCTCGTCACGCTAACCGCGGTCAGGCGACGACGACGACGATGATGATGATGCTATTTTCTACGCTTCCCCCAACACACTTATACATTTCGCCCTGTGACTTTAGGTGGCAAAATAAAAGCAATCAGTTTACCGTCACTTGCTTTGCTAATGCCAGATTTACAGAGAGACCCTAGAGCGAATTCTTGTTAAAAGCAACGCGCGTCTTAAAACATTTTAACGAGCAGTCAATAATCAATTTTTATATCCGCGTAACCAATAATTATTATTATATACCGAACATTAATATTTCTTAAAATTCAATTTTGGCCTTAAAAAAAATAATATGGTGATCGGTACTGTGTTTGCATTGTAAAAATAGTATTATGATGGGAGTAAAATCGATACATTCGACAAAATAAAATTATTGCCGGTAATAAAATAAAAATTATAACTGGGGCTCTTTAACAACAGCGACTCAACAGTTAATTAAAGCAAAATAATAGGCTAGTATAATTACCGTGCTAATTAAATCGGCTGAACAAAAGCTCACACTTCCTAAGCACTACCGTAGTAGAGGTAGAAAATCATACTCCCTTTTCAGATGTATTTCTACTCGGCAGCCAATCAGCAAAATAATGTGACATATGGGACGCGGGAGAGGGTTACTTTGAACAATTACTCACTCAAAAGGTGTATTTATCGCAAACAATAGGGAATACATTGCCGGCTAGTTTTAAATTACAGAGAAGAGTCCGTGTAGGGTACACCTTTTTTATTATACAGTACTTACTAGTAAAGTCGTTTATTATCAATCAGGTATTTTATTTTTCTTTTTCAAAAACGTGTTAAGCAAAAATGAAGTGCTGTACATAATGGTTAAGCACGGTAAACATCATTCTATAAAACTTGAAATGTTCCCAGTTTCGTTTAATAAAAAGTCAATAATAATACAGTGAATATTTTTAAAGCTTATAGCTGCCAATATTTTCGGATTACAATAATTTTTTTCTAATATTGAAATGAAAATGTATCTGAAAGTTAACTGAAAACGGCGTTGGAGGTTGTTAACTAATAACCTACGCAATTAAATTAAGTGCCATCGAGAAGTCAAACTCTTCGCAGTGAAAATTACCCTTCCATCAAATAAAAGTTATATAGTCGATAAATCGATTTGAAAGTAAATCAATATGAAAGGACAAACGGTGAATATATTTCTGTTAGGAACCGGGCGAGAGAGAGCGAGAGAGTCCTTTAATAAATCTGCTATCGCTACTCGGTAATTAATTTCCGATTGCATTCCTGCCCATTGTAGGCGAATGAAAATTTAATGTGGGTGTCGAGCGGGAGCCTCTAATCGATCAGAAATCGAGCACAAATTGAATGTATCAGCTCGTCGACGACGTTCGTTTAAAAGTCGTTCGCGGTGTTATAAAGTTGTAAACGCGTAAAACGTAACCTGCGCCAACTAAAACGTGCTAATTAAGCCCTTGAAATTGGTCATAAAAGATTCTTTATTACCCCCCCCCCCCACTCCTTCTCCCCCCCCCCTCCCTTTTCCTCATCACACACGTAATAGAAAAAGATTTTTCCCCTTTCCCCTCAACACCAATCAAAACGCTTCGCGCTCGTGTTCATTTCGAGATGATAAGAAAAAGTCAGCAACAAGAAATCAACCGGTATGTCAAAAATGAGAGAAAAAAACTTTACAGTCGCTAACCAATTCAATAAATACGAAACGATTTATGATGCCCCCCCCCAAAAAAAATATATATTAATAAATTTAAATCTGAAAATAATGCTGGATAAGTGTAATGGCATTCAAGTAGACACGCAGGTGCTGATACATGTAATAGAATGATTTTGTTCGAACTATTAAGCCACACACTGCAGTTACCTGTTGTTGTTTTTTTTTTGTAAGCTCGTCTTGTCCGTCTCAATCTGATGAATAATGTCGCGTTAACAACAACATTTAAAAACAAAAAAGAGAAAAAAAAAAATTTATCGCTGAACTTGAGATAAAAACTTATGTAAGTTATTTTCTTTACACGTCAACCTTAATAATGAATTCTGCTTTACTTTGAAAGAAGAAGAAGAAGAAAAAAAAAAAAACATTTTGAGATTATCAAACGAACGATAAAAAAAAAAAATTGCTTACATTTCAATGTCAAAATTATTATAATAAAAAGTGGAATAAACTCGCGTGTAAGGATTCGTTAGGGAAGGTAAAAAAAAAAAAACGATCGAATCAAATTGTCTCGTTACCAGAATTAATTTGACCGACAATATCAAATTAACTTTTTTAAAATTTATCTGCATGCTCGGTTAAATAATTATTACGAGTACATGCAACAATAATATTATTGATTTTATGAATCAAGTGCAAAATGAATCCTCGTTCGTATGGGAAGTCTACAATTCATAGACTGTATACTTTTTTATTGCTTCAAAATAATTATCTAAAAAATCGTTCTTTATCAAAAGTACTTAGTTATTAAATTAAAAAAAAAAAAAAAATACTACCGAGTATAAAATATTTCGTAAAAAAAACATCATTTCAGTTACCGGTATCGCATTTTATGAAATTGCTTTATATGCAAATTAATTTAAAAAAAAGCATAAGCTGTTTAATCAGTAGATTGCTTTCAGTCATAAATTCAAGCAAGTAAATATTTGATTTAAAATCAATTAAGTAGTCTCGTTTAATATTCTGCAAAAAAGTTTAAAATATTTAATAAAAGTAATTTTTTAATATTAATTTGAGAAATTAACTTTCATTATTATTAACATTACATGTAATACTAAAAAGATTGAAATTGGCCCTGCTATCTCCATTTTTGCTAACTTTGGTAAACTGCAAACAAAAAAAGTCGTTTTCGGAATACATAATTTTAACTTTGGCTGAATTTGCTCTCCTAGCCCATTTTCTATGTACCGGTATTACTAGG
This sequence comes from Polydesmus complanatus, assembly GCA_034692225.1. Classification (NCBI taxonomy): domain Eukaryota; kingdom Metazoa; phylum Arthropoda; class Diplopoda; order Polydesmida; family Polydesmidae; genus Polydesmus; species Polydesmus complanatus. The sequence goes on from JAQGAZ010000994.1 coordinate 10,674, forward strand.
TAAATAAATAAAATTTTCATTTAAAAATGTCTTTCATGAAAATAGAGTGAGCATTTAAATTTCGTAGTTGTTTCGTTTTTGCACCAAATGAGGGGGTCAAAAATGTTCTTTTGAGGAGCTAATAAATTCAAGCAAATATCTAATTATTGCGCAGATGGTTTCCTGTACTGTATAAATAAATCCAAATTCTCGAAACTCAAAATTTGTATTCTTTATTTGTACATGTGCCTACTTCTATTGAACTTGGTACTGTACGAGTATAAAAGTTACACCTTTTGTTGGATAAATTTTAACGCAGTCAATAAAGCACTTTTTTTTCATCAAGAGAAAAATGGACAAAACTGGTTATTGCAACAAACCCTTCAATTGTCGCATACCAGGTTAACAATCTAATTCATTTTTTTTTTTTTTTTAAAAAAAGTAAAAACCCTTCTGATACTATTAAAAAAAAGAACGTGCACATTGTAGCTTTTGAGATCATATTTCAAATTAAAGAGGAAGAAGAAGAAAAAATGCCTCTCAGTTCCGAGTTTTTCTGCGACGAACTTCTTTAAATAGTTTTTGGTAAAAAAATTTAAAAAAAAAACTAGTTGACTACCCTGCTCTCTCCAAATTTATCTTGTACAACATTATTTTTAACTGGTGCTTACGGAAAAATCTACGTTAAATATTTTTGCGTCAATGTGCAAATACGTAAAATATTTGCGTCATGTTTTAATGCTAATGACTGTTTTCTCTCTGGGTAAAAACGTTTGTCAGTTCACTTATCAGTTAGTAACAATATGATTGTACACGAATAGCCAATTTTTTTTTAAAACCCCCTTCTACGTTATTTCCCCGATATATGAATTCCACATTCCGCGTATAGAAATACTCCCGAGTAGTGAGGGTAAATATACTAATACTTTATGCTAAGAGTAGGTGAAGAAGGCGGAGTTCTTGACATGTGGCCAGCAACTGGTAATCACTTTGAATCCAAAAATAATAACACGGTACAGTAATAATAATAATAAAAAAAATTATATTACGTGGGTGGAATAGCAGAAGAGTGAAGGTAATTTACTTTATATTTTATGAATCCTCATTCTCTTAAATTTGTATGCTAACTTTCGCGTGACATTTTCTCCCAGCAATGAACAGGGCTTACGAAAAAAGTTATTTCATTTTCAGTGTTATTTTTTTTTTTAGACCCAAAACTAGCTACATTTCTGATAACACATGCAGTTCCCATGTCTAAACAAAATAAATTTTATAAGCGTACGAGAGTCGAGACTCTGCCTCTTCTTCTATTTACATTTTCTAACGTCTACAAATAAATAAACATTATTATATTTTGTATTCTTCATTTCATTACGTTAAACCCGATATCTTTGTTTACACGGCAAAAAAAAAAAATAATTATCTTGAAAATAAAATACAAATTTTTTTTTAATAAATGAAAAGGTTACTTAAATAAACATGACTGCTGAAATTCGAAAACGACATTAAATAAAAGCGCTTACCAAAAATATTTTTATATACCTCGGTTAGCGCGAGTAATCGGTTTCGGGAATATGCCGCACTGTTTGAAACCGCGCAGATCGGTGTATGAAACAGATACAAAAAGTGACAATTTATTAGTTCCAAAAAAAAAAAAAAACTTTTACTCCTTGTTTTTCAAAAAATAACAAGCAATTAAAATATCTACATGTATACTGTATTACTCCGGAGTAGTAATAATTAATAACATGGTAGAATTAACCGTAAACAAAGTCTTATAAACCCTGCTGCCCGACAGAGAACCTCATGTTGGACCGTTTCATTACGTCATTTCGCACCATTTTTTTTTTTTACACGGGCTATAATAGAGAATTTTAAATATTTTTTTATTAAGTTTAATTTGGCAAAATTTCTCATTTATAAATTAAAAGTTTAATAATACGTAGCCTATATAAATAACTTACTGGAATTTTCTCATTCGGAACTAATATTATTTTATTTAGAGTAACTAACCCATTTCTTATCTTACTGTACATACAGTATAAAATTTTTTAAAATCTTATAACACTTGTTTTGCTGGGAAAATGCAATTGTTGACATTTATTAAACTGCGACAAACAAAAAACGTAAAAATCAAAAAAAAAAATGTGGCATAAATTGAGGGAGTTAGATGGCCTGTCTGCTTTCGAAATAGAAAACGACGCTTCTTGCTACTTTACATTCCGAAAAAAGCTTATTAAATCATAAACTGCATTTCAAATTTAAATATCCCGTTGAATAGCAATCTTATAAACTCGCAAGTTACAAAAAAGGTTAGCCAATAGAAAATCGGAATTAAAAAAAATATATAATACCAAAGAACAACTTTTCACTTTGTGCCATCAACAAAAAAAAAAAGTAAATGGCACCTGCGTTACATTATTTTTAATAATAATAAAAAAAAAATGTTCCAATTCTGATTATACGTGCGCGCAGCGGTTGTCAATTGATAATGATATCCCTAAGCGTAACTCTTAAGAGAAGGAAGAAAAAGAAAAAATAAGCGCCGTTTGAATGGCACTTTTAAAAATATACCGTTTAAATTGATTAAACAATGTCATAAGCAAAGTCCTCATTTCAAACCTTAAAGACCACCTTTAAAAATTAAACGTTTCAACGCTTTTCAAAAAAAAAAAAAAAATTGAAACGCGTCATTTCAATCTTGATTAAATTGAAAACACGTGTAGTTTTAATTTAAAATTGACTTTTTTTTTTCTTTCATTCTTCATCTCCAGCTACCTCAACTTCAGACATCAACGTCATATCATTTTTATAAAAGAAAAAAAAAAAATTTTTTTTTTTGCAATAGCCTATTTAAATAAATTAATTAATTAAAATCAGCAACAAAATTTTTTTTTAAAAAAAATAAATAAATAACACGACGTAATCGATTCGCCGTCATTTTATTTACATAAGTTGAATCAACATTTATTAAATTAAATCTTGCATCACTAGTTTTAATTAACATAACACATTTATCTACAAGATCTAAACTTTATAAAAGACCATAACATTTTTTTCTCTAACCGAAATCTCGAGATGAAAACTTTTGGAGAGTATTTCTCGGTCGGCTTCATTCGCAAAAAAAAAAAAATAGTAAAGCGCATAAAGTCACTGGACATCACCATAGCAACGATTGAAGTTGACAGGTAAAATTGAGGAAAAGGATATACAGTACACACACATACAAATGAGAAGCAAATCGTTCAGTCTCCACCCCAATCAAACCATTTCCTGAATCAAAAAAAAAAATAAATAAAAATACCCTTAATAGCCGCACGCTATACTAATCGAGGCAGAACACTGGCGAAGCGGCGGCAAGGATCGAGTGAGGAGGATGTGCGATTCACACGTCAAAGAGTAAACTTAAGTTGATTAAACTGCACGTATTGGATGGATGAATGGAGAGAAGAAAAATTCGCATAAATACAAATCCGACGGTACATATACAAGTGCACACAGTGTATAAACAATACACGAAAGATTTATAATAAAATAAAAGAGAGCGTTAGCGTTGAAAACAAAGCTTCGTGATAAAATTACATCGTCATCTCTCTCTCTCTCCCCTGCACCCTCCCTACCCATCGCTTCCCACCCTTAGATATATTGCAGGAAATAATAGTAACAAAAATGAAATAAAAAGCCATTTGATTGGTCTCGTATATCATCTCAACACCTTCTGCTTTCCGCATGTTAAATGAGCATCACACATTAATTACAAGAGATTAAACCGCCTCACTTCCGCTTCTCACACTTATTTCCTAATGGAATTTTTGCATTCCGTCATAGATGTGTATAGACGCGTGCTATTCCCTATAACACGACGGTATAATTACGAACTAAGTCTGCCGCACGAGTGCGATACTATTACGGTCACTTAAAAATAGAAACGAGTTAATTAAAAACGGGCAATAATAATTGAAAAATCTATAAAATGCTAAGAAGCCGAATTATAGGACCTGTATTGGCGTTCTATAGGACCATCTCACGCCTTTAAAATGCTACTACGGATCCATGGGCGACAAAATTATTAACATTACGGATTTAGATCCTTCCTTTTTTGATAAATTACTTTATTTCGAATAAAATAATTTTTCGAACACTGATTAAAAAATTCGACTTAAATAATCAATAGCAAAATTTAATCAAACTGAGTGCGGAATATCTTATCTTTATAATTACTGTATAGTAGCCTACTACATTTTTTTAAAAAAAAAAATTAATATTAAAATTGAAATTCTTATACTGACTCGAAAATTTGCCAAGTAAGATGCAACGAAATTATCAGAACAACGAAATTCAATGAGCAACAAAATTCTTAAAAGACCGACGTCACGCCCACATTACGGATTTAATTCCTTAGTTTTTAAAAAATTCTTTACCGTATTTTGAATTAAATAATTTTTCGAACACAGATTAAAAATTTTACCTAAATAATCAATAGCAAAATTTAATCCAACTGAGTACCGTACATCCAATCTTTATAATTGGTGTTTAATATTTCACTACATTTTTTTAAAAAAATGTAATATTAAAATTGAAATCCTAATTAAATACTGAGTCGAGAATTAAAAATAAACGATACCGTTATAGACTCTAATCAAATTGAATATAAATGTACATGATGTACATGTACTGCAAAAATAAATTGGAATTTAAAACAGATACAATTTTAAAATCATTAAAATAACAAAAAAAAAAATTAAAATGAAATTCAATTAAGTAGTTAAAAATAAATTAAATAGTTAAAAACAAATAAAATTTCAATTACTGTAAGTAGTTAAAAATAAATTAAATAGTTAAAAACAAATAAAAATTCAATTAACTAATTAAAAATGAATTTTAATTAATTAAACTGAAATACCCGGAAATGTAAAATTAATAATCCCCAGCCTTTTAAGAATAATAATTACGGCTTTAGTTAGACGCAACCTTAATGTGCTTCAAATTTACATACCGCTAGTGTTTATAAAAATTAACGATACAAAAAGTAGCATTCATTTTGAAAATCTGCTATTAATTAGCGAACCATTATCTATGTAAATTATATATTATACCGGTATATAAAAAAAAATTATAACCTTAACAATTTCCGTAAAGAAAAAAAACCCCCCCTCTTATAAAATTACGTTTAAAAAAAAAAATTAAAGAGTGTTAATAATGATTGATGATAATTATTATAATTACGCCTAATACTCGTAATTCCAAAAAAAAAAAAAAAAAACAATTTCAAATTAACTTTGCGTTAAAACACTACAAATCTTTCATAAAACTCTTCACCCATTTACTTATCTCTCAAAAATCGATGTAAAACTAGAAAATAACAAAAAACAAACAGGAAACACAAAGACTTTCTTAGACTGTATGAAGTAATAAAACATGTTCATCATGGTGAAAATTCCAGATTATTTTCTCGAGTGTCAGTTATCATCGAAGAAGGAAACACACTCGCGACATTGTTTTCCCCAAACATCTTCTTCCTACTTTACGCTAATCTAAACGCCACCTAATAAATTTATTATGCGTTGTCATGACCCTTAAAACAAACTACATTATGCTTCCATGCACATGTAATATGTTTAATCGAAAAAAAAAAATAAACCGTTCATGCTCGTATTACATTGGATTAAGAGATACATGTCGAGGTTTATAATTTTAATCGCGCGTTTGGCATCCGATTACACTTTCCATTAACAATCTGGAATTCATACAAAAATAGTGTCGGAATAATGCGAAAACGCATATTAGATTAAAATAAATTAAATTAAAAGAGGTTTATTAATGGGCGCTTATTAACATTAGCTAAAATGCGTCTCAAATAAAAATTCAAAATGATGGAGACCAGGCAGAATATTTATAAAAGCAAAAAAGTTCTTTCTGGGCGCTTAACTTTAATAAAAAGCCGAAGCGTGCGCATTGTGTCGATTGTAATTAGTTATTGCCACTCGAACTTTATTTCGATTTCAATCATTGTGCTCATTTTCGACAACTTCATTATAGTCAACTTCAAAGCATCACCCATTGTTTTTCAACGCGGATTCATTCAATCACCAGCTTTTTTTTTTTATTTTCTCCTCGAAATAACCACTTGGAGAAAGCATCCTCGAATCAGTCAACTTACTTCGACGACCAAATTTGTAGATTTGAGATGACATCGTCACCTACTTTGTCCTACAAAATACTGCGGATACACTTTCTTATGCGGATAAAAAAAAAAGTTATTTCTTTGTGGCAAAAAAAAAAAAATCTTAAATGGGTAAAACACGAAATAATAAAAAGAACTTCTTGTAGAAAAGGAAATCTTTTTTCAATAATACAAAAATTATATTAAAAAAAAGTTATTAAATACCGGTACCCAATCAAAACCTGCCTTAACTTTTAAAAAAAAATATTGTAATTTTCACCCTTACTTTTTGTTACGGTACCGGAGCTGCAATTCGTAAGAATTCTCCTTAAATTTTAAATTAGACTTTTCCCAGGAATTTTAATAAGTTATTTACCGGCTTATAGGCCATTAAATAAACGATCGTATTACTAGTTTAGCTCTTCATTAATAATTAATAACTTTTTTCTAATATGGGTAATAATTAACTATCGTCCTTTTTTGATAAGCTCCAACAACAAAACTGCAAGTCTGCTATTTTAAAATACAGTAACGTTAAACTTAATACTGTATTTTTATCACTTTTTGTAAACGTAAACAACTTAAAACTTTAATTACAGTAAATAGATATCATCGCTATATCGATCTTTTCTAAAAATTATCCTATCTTGAAAGCCAACCATAATAACTTCATTCTTTCTTTCTCATTTAATTTTTAAAAAATATACATGTAAACTTTAAAAAAAAATACTAATTATTTTAAATGCAAAATCTTCCTGAATTTTTCAATCTTTTAGACATTTTTTTTAAAAAAAAAAAATAATATTATACTTCTTCTTGAAAGAGAAATGGCTTCAAGAGCGTCATTACGAACACAACAATCAGGATTATTCCCAATAAAATTCGCTACAGCGCATGTAGGTCTAACTCATTTCGGAGCCTCGTCTTCCTCCACCAAAAATACCAACCGAATAATGCGAACCGTATTATAAAGTTTTTTTTTAAAAAAAAAATAAATTCCATCTCTTACGGGCTGAAACCTGCTGAGAGGTTGCGACCTGCCAAATACTTGTATAATGCACAATTAAAGTGCGATATCAATCAACGAAGAGAGGGGGTCATACTGCTCGGACGTAAACACACTTGCACGCTTACTTTATTCAGGAAATGAGGTTGTGTAGGTGTGCATGTATGTGGCGGTGCATGTACTTGTAATAAGCATCATCTACCTTACGATATACCGTACATATCTATTTTTTTTGTGTTTTGTTATTACCTATCGCGATCATTACATGGCAAGTGAATTTTTACATCTCTATGGCAACTAGTTAATGTCCGCATCACACCTGCCCAAACTACATTTTGACCATTTGACGTCTTCCAAAAAAAAATTCCTATCGTAATGATGGGTGAGTGACGTTAGATCACTCGCCAAATTTAATAATATAACTTTTAGAAAACTACTTGGCGGCGGAATAAATATTAAAATATGGCAAGAGTTTTCTGATACTCGGCCGATCTCTTGTAAACCTGAATACTTTAATTGTTACGAACGGAAAATAATAAATTCTGACATAGCTTTTAATAGTTTTGATAGTTTTCCAAGTCATTCAATTACTCCACCAGGAGGAGAGAGAAGGGAAAAGAAAAGATACCTCCAATACGAATAAAAGCAATTGCGAATGAGAGGAAGAAAATAAATAAACGATGCTGACAGCCAATTTCAACTTGTTTTTTTTTATATATATATATACAGTATATATATATCTACAATTTTAGATTTCAAACGTAACTATGGCGAAATATATTATGATGGAACAAGAAAGGTAATTGTACTCCAACAACGCGATTTTCTAAACTTACCAGGTAGATCTGAACTTCACCGAACAACTTAAATAACACATCGGCGATGGAGTAATACAGAAGTAAAAAAAATATATATTATACTGTAGTAGAAAAATAACATCTGAAATAAAGCACACGCAAACATGCCATAATATTTGATAGGTCTTTCCTAACTCCTCCCTATCGCTTATTATACCACCTCAAAATAAAAGTTTCGATAAACAAAAAACAGAAAAAATGACCGACTATAATATCACGTCAAAATTCATTTTGTATCTCGAGATAAATTCTCAACTCCTTAAAAAATTTTGATTAATTATTACAAACGTATTTCGTGAATAAATCTTTTGTAGGCCATTGATTCTAGCTTGATTGAGTTCGTCTCATGCTTGTATCATACGTTGGTGCACTCTTCCAGATATAAGTTAGGCATACTACAAAATATGGGGTATGATGCAAGAAAAGATTCACGAGAAAAAAAGACCGGATGATGCAACCGTATGGGACGAATTCGACCAGGCTGGAATCAGAACAGAGCATAGTGATTGACCTTCTCGTTTGGCTGCGTGTGTTGAGGCCGAAGGAAGATATTTTAAACACAAAATAAAACAATAATTAAATGTTAACAAAGTCCTTAAAATATGTGTCATTAAATTATTAAAAGAATTTAATACTAAATCAGTTGGCTACGTTTTTTACAGACACCGCGTATATTTTTTTTTGTTAAATTAATAATAGAAACACGTGGTTAAAGAGTTCTTCCAGTTATAATTCTGTCGAGTATGACAGTTGTAGGCATTGTTATAAATGAGCCACAGGTACAAATGCGCATTTTCAAGTAATTCGTTTTACAATAATTCTGATCATTTGTACCGGCACGCGGATGAACTACGTGCCTCATCTACGGGTCACAACCAAAAAAAAAAAAAAAAAAAATTACCCTCAGACGTTACTGCGCTTCAGCTCGGGGAATATTATGAGCGACACAATGTTTCTCATCTCCCGACGCAAAATTAATAATAATAATAAAAAAAAAAAAATCAACGATCGAAGATCGGAAATAATAATTATAGTAAAGATAAAATATCATGTAGCCGAACACACACGTCTGGATGTTGTATGCTGACGATTCAATGTCATAGTAAATAGGAACGGTAGTTTCTTATCATTAGAAGACAACAGCTGTAGCCCCTCTTCGGACACGCAACGCGCATGCACGTACTGTAGTAGCGCGCAAACTCCGGTGGACCCATCCATAAAGTCGCACGAACCTCGGTGATAAAATTAATAAGATTAACGATATTGATTGCGTTAAAAATATTTCATCCGCCATTCAGTTTCTGCATTCGTCGATCCACAATATTATTATAGGCTACTCATCACTAAGAAATAATATTCGCTTCTTTTTTAAAAAAAAAAAAAATAATAAGATAAAATAATACTGTATTAAAAAAATTATTTTAATCCCAATTTAATCTTTTTAAATATTTTGTTTCTGATTTAAAAATAAAATATTCAAATTTTTTTTTTAAATATCAACCAAAAAAATAATTCTAGATTAAAATGGGGGGGGGAAAAAAACTTAAAAAAGCAATTACTTATCTCAACTCTAAAAAAAAAATTGGCAGACTACAAAAAGCTATTTAATGTTGTATAATGTGGGCAACCTTTCACAACAAACGTTGTTAATAATAATTTAATAACACGGTAATCTATTTTAATTTTCAAAATTACATGTAAAACCACTTAAAAATAAGTTTCTATCAATATTTTTGCTTGAATCAATATTTTCTATTTGATAATTAATTTGTTTTCCATCATATTAAATTACGCATACGCATTACTATTACGTTTTCTAAAATTAGCGACTAAGTATATTGATTTAAAGTTCACAAAAATAAGATTAAAAATTTTACAAACAAGATTTCGCCAAAAACGACTTTTTTTGAAACGTGATCAAAAGTTGAAATGAATTTTAATTATTTATATCTATTTTTTTTTTTGATTGTTGAAATAAGTTTAGGCGTTTTAAAACGCTACGACAAAACAAAATTATCATAAATTTGCAAGCTTTTCATTCTTAATTTCAATTTGATAGCCACAACACAGCTCAGATCACAAACTGTTATCATTGTAAAAACGAAATTTAAATAAAACTAGTATTTTGTTGGCGACGCATTATTATTAAAACTCAAAACTTTTTTTAAAAAAAAAAAATTAAGAGCGCCAAAAAAATATCAAAAACTAAACAAAAAATGTATGTTTATCCTAGAATTACGAGTGTTAAGAAGAAGTGCAGGCGCCAGGGTACAATATTACTTACATTTGTCTCGCTCTGGTTTACAGGGTAAACACTTTAAATTATTATTTTAAGTTTAAATATTTTTTTTATATCCACATTTTAAATTATAAAAGTCTAACATTTTTCCTTCCTAGACACAACTAAATAAAAAAACAAAAATTCTTAAAATAAATTTTGTTTTTTTAAAAAAAAACTTTAAAAGTTCAGCTGAAAACATTTTTTCATAGAGTATCCAAATTCAAATAAAAGTTTACTCGGAGTAAAAATTAAACGAGATAAAAAAAAATTTGTTTGTAATCGCTTAAACTTAAAATATATAATTCAGGCCAGGTTCACGATCCCATCTAAAGATTGAAAAGATAGATCGTGTAAACCAATTTTCCTTGCCTTACCGATAAAAGATTTAAAAGTCAAAACTATATCTCAAAAAAATATATCTCGAGCAAGAGAAAAAAAAAAAGCCTAACCTTACACCGACCATTAATAATTGTCAGAAATTTGCGCTCCATGTTTTATCTAGTGAAGACGTCATGTCGACTTCTAACTCTTTTATTTTTTTCTTTCCCCTCCCTCCCACCAACTTTATGTTCGTGTAATACACTAGCTCACGTTTCGTTTTAACACGAATATGATTTCGTTAACTTGTTAACGTTTTCACCAACTACATGAATTAACCTCCCTCCCCCCTCAAAAAAGCACACATCTCAAATTTAATGTATGTCTCTCGTCGATTAAAAATCGCTTTTATTAGCATAACGTATGAAAGTTAATATATATAAAAAAAATACACGGTGTGACAGAAAATTAATGTTTTCAATTAGCTTTGTATTTACTGTATTACAAAAGTGCAAATTAATTCTAGCACCTTCAAAGTAGAAAGATACCAAAAAATAAGCCCTACCGTTATTCTTAGTAACAGTGTTGTCATCCTAGAAATACGACCTTATTCACCCGAATGTTGTCTATGGTGACATAATGACAAACTTTTAAGTATTTTTAGAGACAAAAAGCTTTTTAAAAGGTGCCCCAAAGCTTTATTGCGCTTCAGATCTTAGTACTGGGGCTATTTTTGGCTGTTTCAATTAAAAATCCATTTGAAAATTCGCTATTTGTGCTCGGCGGTCAACATTCAACCCACCAAATGCAGAGCCATACTCGCATTGGGCGCAAAATAGGAGCCTCGCACTCGGGGGAGGCCTCACAAACTCCACACAAATTATTTTTTTTATTTTTTAAAAAAAAAAAACTGGGTTTTTTTCGTTCTTTTAATTTTACACAATCGTTTTTATTCAAATTTGAAAGTTCAAGTAGTTTCGCTAATTTTCCTAAAAATAAAATTCGGCAATTTTCCTAAAAAAATCGCTCATTTTTCTACGAAGTTCATTAATTTTACTAAAAAAATTTGCTAATTTTCCTAAAAATTTCACGCCTCCCTCTATAATGCCAACTTCTAAGCCCTCACAATAGAGTTGCGCCTAGGACCTCCCAAAGGATAAATACGTCCCAAATGAGAATGGTGAGGGCGGTCTCTATTTCGGGTAAGGAGCTTCCAAAGGTGCTAGCATTTTTGAGCCTGTGAATTAAATGCAGTGCAAAGTTTTATTAAAACAGTTTCCTGACTTTTACGCCGCACCCTGTATATCATCTATATTAGATTTCTTTTTCTAGTGGCACTTCAACAAATCACGTTTACACTCATTACTTCCAAAAATCCTAATAAAAGAGAAAATAGCGTTCGGATGAAGAAGCATTGTATACGGCACGATTTTGCCAATTTTTAATTAACTAAGCAGAAAGAATAATAATAATAATAACATAAAATAATAATAAAAAAAATATTTCGTATATAATATTGAAACTTACGTTTTCCCAGCTTATTAGAAAAGCATAAAATCTTAATAAACAACGCACTTCATTCTTTAATAATATTACAATTTTTTTTTTTCTTTTCTTTTTTAATGAAATTTCAATACGCGCGACTCATTATGAAAACGTTTTCACGTGGAAACCCATTGTTCGAGTAGAAAAGCCCTTCGTTTCATATCGAGCAGTAATAAATAATAATGAAAAGAGTTTGAACGATACTCAATATCCAATCACATTCTATTACACCCAAAAAAAAAAAAAAGTTAATAGAAAAACTCATTAAAATAAAATGAAAAAAGAAAGAAAAACAAGCGTAAAACTTTTTTTTTTTTTTTAACGAAAAAAGAAAAAATTTAATTGACTTTCGCGATTTTATTGATTGGCATTAAAGAAGAAGTGGAGGAGGCAAAAAAAAAAAAAAATTTGTCGGTTGTTCCAAGTTTTTTTTTTGCTTCGAGTCCAAGTCGTGAGACTGAGATATTAGTTTTCGAACGTCCGAACTTAATCGCCATAAATCGTCTACTTTAGATTTTAACTGATGAATATAGCGTGATGCATGAAATTTGCGTGCGTTTAATCTACTCTTAAGACCGATGGCAACGCGGCAATGTAAATATTCCCTAATCGAGCCAACTTCTCCGCCAATCGACCATGATCCGAAGCAATTCGCTGAATTTCTCCTCAAACAAAAAAAGCAACTCAATAAGTTATTAGAAAAATGATCGTCCAAACTCAAAACTTCATTTTAAAAAAAATTACGGTGGCTTAATAAGAGTTTCGGTAATGGCCCAAATCGAATATGATTCGATAGAATTTAATTTCGAAAATTAAATTAAACACCACATTTAAATTCCACAATTAAATTTCAAATACGTTTTTAATTAAATCATTTATTCCAATGATTTTTTTTAAGCTAATTAAAAGCGAATGATTCAGTTTTGATTGATTACATATTTCTAATTGAGTTTCTCTTTCATAATTTTGAAAGAAGTCTTTACTCTTAAAATACATTTTTATTAAACTTTAATGCACAATTAATTCTTATTTTTAGAATGGTCTAACTTTGAAATTGATTTTATTTATGTTTTTAATTTTAATATTATTTTGATCACAAAAAGTACCCACCTCCCCAAAAAAAAAATCAATAGCATTGTCGAGATGGGAGCAAAATAATGAGCAATTCTGAAAAAAATCAAGAAATTCAATCTTGTAAAATACAAACCATTTCTTTTTTTTTTTCTTTCTTCCTTTTTTTTTTATTTGAAAATAGATAAAATATTATTATGTTAAAGCAAAATAATATTCGATGAAATTTATTATTGGTTTAATTAAAATGCTCGAATTTAAATTACACCGCGTGATTAAGTACTTTACATTTACAATTAAAACACTTTTTATCATAATTCCGGATCTTAACAAAAAAAAAAAAAAAACACGTTGCATCTTCTCTTCCACTGCGCGCTGTAACTACGAAATAAATTCGGCTAATTTCAACTTCCGCTAATTTATAGCCATTGTGCACTTCCACTATAGGAAGAGAGAAAAAATTCCTTACGATAATATATTAAAAAAAAAAAAACGTTTCGTGTGCCAATTTAATTGACATTAATTGAACCATAATAATTATTATTCCAAAAAAATAAGTCATAATTCGCATTCGATTTAATATTTAAAAATATTATACTTTAATAATTACAAATATAGAATGAACAGCTGCTACTTCACCGAATAAATCGCATGAAAATCAAGGAAAAACGTTCATAAAAACCAATCTTTAACCCTAAAAATAATATGTTACGTTTATTTATTTAATATCTAAGATTTATAAACACCTTCAATTTGCGAATAGTGTGATAAAAACTGTAATTTATTTTAAATTTAATCAAAAAAAAAAAAAATTCAGCCAGCTGTTGCGCATTATTTTGTCAAAAGAAATTCCACAAAAAAAAAAAAATCCGCTAATAATATTCATATTTCACCACAAAATTTTTTTTACGTAAATAGATCAATACGGTATTTAAATCGGTACATCTGAAAAGCACCCGAGTCTTTTACCAAGAATTGCGTTAATTCGGCGGAAAGAACTGTTGCACGAGCCTCGCCCCTCCCCCCAAATTTCTATTCACGTTCAACATAAACAGTTCCGGGGCAACCTTTTACAAAAATATTCCATGCACTTACGACAAGAATAAAAAACCATTAAAAATCATTAGTTACGCTCGTTTATTCTTTTTCCCATTCCCTTTCAACGACGCGCAAACAAAAATTGCGTTCGAAATGAACCACTTTCAGTTTGCGATTTGTGTGTCCAAAAAAAAAAAGAAGAGTTAAGATATTTCGTCGTACCCAACAATACATTTTTACAGGTGTATTGAAAAAACATGACAAAAGAATTGCTGCACTCATCACAATTCAATTTCCAGCCTTAAAAAAAAAAATCTCCCTTCTCGTCTGTGTTTGGATAGTGTAAAAACTGACAAGTGATGATGATCTATCACTTCAACATTTTTTTTTAAGAGCCTTTTTACGGTAATTTCATTGAAATAAATGTATCGAGGAAAGGGCTCTTCCCCCCCGTCTGGGTTAATACCACGCATGCGTTCTTCTTCTTCTTCTTCGAATCAACGCCAGAATTGTTGGTTAAAATATTATTATTATTATTATTGCGGAGAGAAAAGCGTCTTCGGGAGTAAAAATTTGCTACGCAAATGTATTTTGATAAAAATGTGCGTGCTACACACATTAAGAGCTTTTCTAGCACCTGATATATATCGCCCAAGCATTTTCCTTGTTAAATAGCTTACGTCACGCAGTAAATTACAGATTTAATTAAATTAAGACAAACAAGAGTTGCGAGCTCTACTGTAGACTTTTTTTTTTTAGCGTTAAAAGTAAAAGCTCTTCCGAAAACATCTTTCTCACGCGCACAATTCGACAATAATTATTTTGTGATTAATATAGAGACTCGAGCGAAAGCTTATACTTTTTACCCATACAGTAATACAGTAATTATTAGCGTATATTGGAATCAGGCAAAAAGTTTACGAATAAATTTTCTACAAAATTATTTTTGTGCTAATCAGCGTTTGAGATAATTTATCGCATTCGCCGAAACAAAACTTTGCTTTTAAAAGTTAATTGACGAATCATTTTAAATTAACGAAAAATATACGCAGAAAACTTGGGGAAATTTTTTCCTCCCATCACGTTGAATGTAATGGAGAGCGTAGAGTGTTGTCAAACCCGAAATAATTCATAATAAATAAAAATTCATAATTTTAAATATTTAAAGCTAACATTTTTTTTTTTTTAAAAAAATATATATTATCGTACATTAATTAAAATCAATAGAATTCGCCGGATTAAATCGAAATGTAATTTTTTTTTTGTTTGACAACTTTTCTTGAAACATTTGGCGCGTTATGGAATATGGCGCCAATTAAGAGCACGGTAGCGTCATTTTTGCCCCCGCCAATAATTAATTTCTTTTTTTCATAATTATAAAAAGCTAAAAATACAATTCTCAGAATGAATTTATTTTTATTTTAAGTTTTGGAGAAGAATGAAACATGTGTTCGCAAGGTGTGTGCGCTTACCGGCTGTTGTTCCTCTCCAGAAGATGGAAAAAGTTAGAGTAACGGCCCACCAGAGTGATGAGAAGCCGATAACAGAAGACATAGCGGCTGATGGGATCGACGTTGCTGGGTGCACGCAGATAAAATAATCGTTCGTCAATGAAACTCACATTTCAAAGTTGTGCAAAAGTTTAATCAAACATCGGCGATTTACGATAAAATCCTAATGAAAATAATAACAAACTCGATGAACGCGAAACACACGTACACACACACTTTTTAGTCGGGAGCTTCGATCGACAGTCTCACGAGCGGTTATGGAAGAAGGAGAGAGTTTGGAGCGAAGACTTCCACGGGAACGAGACCGACACCATTTCGTGAAGGCGCCAACGGAGATAAAAACGAAAATAACGCGGCAAAACTCCTTTGCACGCAACGCCATCTGTGGGCGAATACTGCAAAAATACAGTAGGAATACTCATGCACCGGTAAATTTCAATTTTGTTGTTTTATTTATACTAATATCTCTCTTTTAATACTGTAATTTTAATCTACCGGTTTTAGAGTATTATTTTAAAAAAATACTCCATTTTTATAGCTTTACTGCGCAGTACAGTTGTATGTTTATTGTTATTGGTACTGTTGTGTTTGGTGCATGGTGGCAGCCACGCGAGTAATCTAAATTAATCGATAGTATCACCAGTCGATAATCGATTAGTTTATAAATTTCAATACCTGTACTTTACTGTATTTATATTTTTATATGTGAATCGATGTTTTCGATGCTATCGATAGTTTTTGATTTTACTTGTGGCTGCCATATTTAAACAGAACAGTACCTGTTTATTTTTTTATTTGATTAGGCAGATTAATAATTCATTATTACAGGGATTTTTCTTAAGCTGCAAGGGCTACAAGGGGTACCAAACAAGAGGCTCACGTTCATTGGGGGGGGGGGGGTCACCAAAAGAGGTAATAATGACATTTACGGTAGGAGTATCAAATTAGAAGAAAAAGTTAATTCCGGTACTGTAATAGAAAATTATTTTGTTCGGAAAGTTTAATTAACTGCTTAAAAATAAATAGGACTACAGCAAAGTATTAAGTTACGTCCATGCCGTAATTAATAGGGGATTTAATTTTATTGTTAAATTAATTCTAGCTAATCATTTATCAGTACCTAATTTTCAGTATTTTATTTCAAATTTAATTTCTTTTTTTGGTTAATAAATAATTTAATAAATTACCACTAGATGGCGATATTATCGAGCGTCTTGGCTTAGCATCTAGCTAGCAAAGCATTGAACCGCTCAATTCTCGCTTTTCCAGTGCTGAGAAACGTCACTTCCTTTCACTACCTTTGGGCAGGCTCAGCTGTTTTGATCTTCTGCTAATTTTATCAAAAATGGCTGGCTTGAGATTACTGCAATCTTATAAAGTTCCAGTTCTTCTGAATTGGTAAGAAATCTATTTTTTTTTTAATGTTGGATTTAGTTTTTAACTACAATATTTTCATCGAAAATTATTTTGTAAAGCGTGCTATATTTCATTTTTATCAGTGTTCATGATATTTTACGAGTAGTAATTATTGTAACTTTTCGTTTTGTTGAAAACCTAAATTTTTTTTTTTATTATTTTAGCCGTTCAATTAGTTTGAGTTCTATATTTATGAAAAAAGATGAAGTTGTAAAGGCTCCTGTTCCACTGGAAGTGGACGAATTTCTCTTGACTCCAGATGTTAGGGAATATAAGCAGAAAATCCAGGGCTCGCTCATCCCTCAAACTGGACCAGTATTTATTTCCTACATTTAAAATTTGACTTAATATTAAACTAATAATAAAATAGATGGACGTAAAAGTGGTTAGTGGAGTTCCCGAGGAGCATATCAAAACTCGACAAGTTCGTATCTTTTCAGTATCTAAGAATCCGATGCAGTCGGGAACAAATAGCACTCATCGATGGAAGATGGAATTTGAAACCAGAGAAAGATGGGAGAATCCGTTAATGGGCTGGTCCTCTTCGTAAAGCCATATACTTCTTGACATTTTATTTAAACAAAACTGGTAATATTATTTTGATTTGCTGCAGAGGTGACCCGTTATCCAATCTGCAAGTAGATTTCGCTTCACCCGAGGAAGCTGTGCAATTTTGTGAAAAAAACGGTTTGGAATAATCGAGCCATTTCTTATCGATATTTATTTATAGCATTTTTTCTTTTAATCGATAGGTTGGGAATGCTTTATTCAAGAGAAAAATGACTTCGTTCCCAAGAAAAAGTCTTACGGCGACAACTTTTCTTGGAATAAAAGGACGAGAGTTGGGACGAAATAAAAACAAATTCATACCGAAATAAATGTATTTATTAGTGCCGGTAATTATTTGGTAAATATCAAAACATTGATTTTTACAGCTTAGATAATAAAAGAGAATTAAAATATTTAATTCCTGCATATGTGTAGACAGATATTTTCACAAATGTTAATTTTTTGGGAGTACAAATACAGTTTGTTTGGAAGTTAATTTAAAATCAGTTGTACTCGATCTTTAGAATAATCTTACATTTATTTTTAATTGTGACTGAATAAATGTATCTAGCAGTTCTCCATTTATAAAGACTGGCGTTTTTCAGTAAGAAATACTTGAGAAATTATTTTTTAAATTGATTTTACAAAGTTTATTACTTGTACCGGTATGTAAACATGGTACAAATTATGGTTTTAATATTTCTTATACGACGCCTAGTATTATTGTTTTTATCCTAGTACAGGTGCAAACCATACTGGTAAATATCGAAATTTGCAGGGAAAGAAAAAAAGAATCAATTTGTAACAATTATTTTTAATGACTCGGGTTTTTGAACGCAGGTGTGTACAGTATTTTTCAACGAAGCGTCAATATTTTTGTTCGCCGCTGTACGCCTTGTATTTTTGGGTGGGGGGGAAAAAGTTATTTATAACTCCGGCAGATTTTTTTCTGGCTTCTCGCTAGATGGCGTTACTTATTAAGTTTACCAAACTCGCATTGGCTGAAAGAGGGCGCTGCTGCTGCTGTAGCAGTTGCGGTGGTGCAATCCGAATGTAGCAGACGAGACGCTCCGTAATCACAATGTTGATAAATCCGCCAAAATACTTTGACTTTGGCGACGCCGCTTCGTACTTTTTCCAAACGTTAGCGAATCCTCCTATGTCGAAATGGCAACAAGGATCGGCGCGAAGGAATACCAAATAATTTGTGGCGATGCTTTCCAAATCAAATAATTAAGTTTGGAACGTTTTCGAAAAAGGAAAAACAACAAGTAAAAAAAAAATACAGTATAATCGCGAAATAGCAAGCTTTGTTTTTATCACATGATCGTCTCGTCGCCTTGCCATTGGTTGGATGAAGCGAAGACCCCCTGCATTGCCGTTTCAAGTTTAAGTGGAAGTGTGTAAGTGAAGTCATCATCATGGCGAGTCCACGGAAATTTAGCGAGAAAATAGCCCTTCACAATCAAAAACAAGCGGAGGAAACGGCGGCGTTCGAACAAATAATGAAAGAAGTTCACACCACGACGAGGGTAAGCCTATTAAAATTTTGAATGTGGGATTTTATTCCCCCGTTCGAAACAAAAATTTCCGTATTAATAATAATTCTAATAATATAAATGGCAAACCACCGAGAGAAGGTTTTTTTTTTTTTCGTTTTCCCTCCGACGACGATCGAGTGACCTTGTGAAACTGACTGTTTACGTCCTACGCACGTTGGCCGAAACCGAACGCCGTAGCGCGCTAATCTTAATTCAGGCCAAGTTAGAACTCGCCCGTCGCCTTCTACCGTTGCGATATAGGCCTAATGATGCGTTGAAAATCATCTCGGTTGTTGTCATTTTAATATTAAGAGCTCACTACTTGATAATTTTCATTTGATTATTTACCTGTAGTTTACTCGTCTCGATTCACGATTTTGTGTGTGTGTTTTTAAAATTTGGGGTTTCCGTCATTGTTATTAATAGGTAGAAATTGAAACGTGAGGTTCGAATGTTTACATCGTAGTAGGTATACGTTTTGACACTGGTTAATTTTTCAAGAAAATTTACAAGGTCTCTCTCTCTCTCCTTCTCGTGATGCTGCGCTATCGGATGCTGAGTTTTTTTTTTTTTAATATTAATTCACCACCTCCTACATTAGGCAGATATGGAAAAGGTATATTGAAATATTAAACTAGACGTAATTGAAAAAATTTTTTTGAAAGGAATTGGATGGTCTCGGGAGCTTATTATGATCGGAGAGAGGTTGGAGGGAAATAACCACCATATGTAAACAAACGAGTGTGAGGCTGGCTGAAGCCAACGAAAGCCCCAATGTAACCGTACTCGTCCTACGCACGAGACGTTCCACACAAAACACACGCTGGCGCATCCACATACAGTAAAAATAATTGTTTTTAATCGAACGCCCTAGTTTTTAAAAACAATTATAATTGTACGGTAAAACCTCAAGAATTCAATCGTAGTTTTAAAACGTTTGTAATTCATTCGCAGTGATATGAATGAAAAACAATAATAACAAAACTTTTTTATTTTTATTTTTTAAAAAAAAAGCATTTATGTGGTTCTTAAATTTTGAGTTACGTAATTCTATACAGTATGAATTTATTAGCTTTAAAATAATTAATTTTTAACAAATATTCTTAGTTTTGAGTCTGTGTTATCCGAGTGAGGCTCTTGGTCCACACATTAACTCGGATAATTGAGGTTTTACTGTACTGTATTACGCAATTTTTCTGAATTGAGCAATTAAAAATTAGATTTATTGACATTTTTGTTGTAGTTTTGGGAACGTCAAGTTCAAAATCTATTTTCAAGTTTAATTCTAAACGTGAGAAAACAAGTGTTGATCGTGTCAAACCTAAGCGATTATGTTGACTCGATACCTTATTTTTTTTTTTTTTTAGATGATTAATTATTAATGATTATACTGTAAATGAATCAATTTACAATGTGATTCATTAAGGATTATTTATTGCTTCTCGTAAATATATAAATTAATACGGTGGTATGTTTATTTTTTTTATTAATACTATTGCACTTGCCTATACCATGCATCAGGCTCTTCCAGCAGCGTCGTGTTTTGACTTCTTCAAAATTGTTATTATTAAATTTTAGAAACTCGATGCCCGATTCATTGAGAATTTATAAGAATGGAACGTCGTAAAATTAACCCGCGCAACCCTCACGCTTCAATTTTTCAGAAAGTTTTTTGTAAGGTTTTGTTGTTGTAAGTACTTTTGAAATGATCCAATTTTTTGGAGAGCTTCAGTTTTAATCATTTTTAGTAAGTTTTACGCAGTATTTTTATATTCGTGAATGGGTTTTTTTTTTTAATGTTTAATAATAATTTTAATATTTTATCCGGTGGTTTAGAATACGGTTTTTATTAAGGAGGGAGAGAGAAAAAAAAAAAAGTTTTTGGCAAGTGACCAGAAGGACAGACAGATCAGGATTAATAAATACATGTAGCATAAATCTCTCCAGAGTACATTATATTATGTATCTCCCAGTCTATAGAACAAGAGCCGTAGAGTATTAATAAGGACCACGCCTAACTGGATTTTTAACGTGCTAGGAATAACTGCGTGGTCATCAATTAAAAAAGGGTTTGTGGAGGAAAAGTTAAAACGTAGTGACCGTATGTGCGGTAGTGTAGGTGTTAGGCGAGACTGACTATTCCAGCTGTTTGCAACGCATTGCTCATTTCAAATAGCTTTTTTTTTTTTTTTTCTAGATTCCGAAAGCTGCGTGAAGCATAATTTAAAATTCTGAACAAAATAATATTACAGATGGTAGTTTTAAATCATTTTTTTTTTATTTATTATTATACAGTACATGTATACAGTGTGTAGTTCGATTTAATGAACGCGGAAAAACGTTTTTTTCAAGCTCGATTTCTCATAAGCATTTCGCAAACTCGCTATTCATCGTCGGTTATTGTTTTTATACACAGTATATCGACTGTAAATGTTGCTTCGTAGAATTACTAATATTTTAAGGTGTTTTTTTTTTTTATTATTATTTTTTTTTTGGTTATAAAAAGTTTTGAGAAGTTTTTTTTTTTTTTTTGGATTTTTTCTAATTGCAGTTGTGCAGTTGGAAAGTGTTTTGCAACGCAGTAATCGTGATAAGTGACTAATTATTCTCAAACTTTGAAATGAGATAGTTTTCATTGGAGGAAAAAATGTAAATAATCCTTGATTTTTTTTTTTTTTTTTTTTGTTATCAGTATTTATTTATTTATTTTTTTGACGAACAGTAAAATAGCTGTATTTAAGCAAAGACAAAATTTTCAAGGCAAATTAGAAAAAAATCAGTTTTAATATTTGCATATTTCTTGGATGAAATTGTCATCTACATTTTATCTGTATTTTAACCAATCAACTTTTTAAAAAAAAATTTTATCGAAGACAAAATTATTTTACCTTCTAATTATTAAAACATTGAAACTTTTTTTTTTTACATTTATTGAATTACACATATAACTTATCACAACTATGCACGCAATTAATGAACATAATTTATTAACCACATTTTTTTTATATACAGTATATAATTAACCAAAAAAAAAAAGCTAATTTATATTTAACTACTTTTAGTAAATTTTGAATTTTTTTTTTTTCTTTTTTTAAAAGTAAACTGCATATCAATTTTGTTAAATATAAATACGTAATGGAGGGGGAGAAAAAATCCCTGTTTAGCTAACTCATACATTAAAAAGATTTTTACTCGTTAAAATGACACATATTTTTTTCTACGTTACTAATTTCGACATTTGTTACAATTATTTCATCACGATCAGAGCGCGCGCGCGGGAACAAAACAAAAAAATGGTGACGTTTCCTATCTAATTTTTACCGGTGTGTGTGTGTGTGTGGTGTAAGAATAGTACGCTAAACGGTTGTATGTGTGTTTTGAATCGTCGCCATTCATAAAATGATAGATTGACTATTGTTTGGGGGGTGAGAGAGAGAATTTTTTTTTTTTTTTACTATCATCTCAGTGAAATTCGTCTTCATTCATTCACACTATTTACGTTTTATTATACACACGACGCAGTATAATATTATTATTATTTTTTTGAGTTGGTAGGGGTGGGCTCGTTATTATTTTCTATTAACCTTATCCGAGCACGTTTAGCGCGGGTATATTTATAGCCGCGAGTTAAAATTGTCAAGCCTAGAGACTAACTATCGCGGGAATTTGCTTTGTACATGTAGCTGTCATCGTGTCAAATTGTTTACCTGGACAATTGGATGTTCGCACGTGTGTGTGTGTGGGGGGGGGGGGGGTAGCCGTTACCTTCGCGTTGAGTCGAACACCATGGAATAAGCACGCCTCGCAACATTTGGTTTTTTATTATTATTATTATTTTTGAAAATACGCTAGTATTTGTTTTACACGTTTATGAAATTAAAGCGCGTGTGCTGGATCAATCGAACCCCGTACACACACGGAAATAACTGGGCTATGCACGAGCATTAGAAGTGATCCGAGTTCGCGTGTCCCGCTAACGTTAGAAAAAATATTTTTGCGAAGAGTTACGAGCTCGTTTGGCGAATGCAGATTTTTTTTTATTATTATTATTTACTCGATGATAATCCATAAACTAATTAATCGGCTTCGTTAAAATTCTGAATTTTTGTGAACGAGCTTTTCATGGGGAAAAAAAAAATTTTTTTTTTTAATGATATTGTTTAGAAAAATTATAATTGAGAATAGATTATCATAAAGTTTCGAATTATTTTCATACGCTTTCCAGTCTACTCGAATTACGACTGAGCGTAATAATAGAAATTTCGCAGTTTTGTGATGTTTAATATAACATACGAATCTATTTATAAAAATCATATTTGCTGGGATGAAGCTCTTTTTTTCTATTGTTAGGCGCTTTATCCGAAGTAATTATTGTAAAGCTAATTATAATCTACTTAACATTTTGTATATACGCGTGTGTTTGGTATTATAAACTTCCAATTTACTTTGCATTTAACTTAATTAAAAGAGATGTAATTGTAATGTATAGCGCGGGCGAGAGGTGGTGAGGGAGAAAAGTCGTCGAACCAGGAGGCTGCTTGTTGTCAACAAAACTTTTCATGCTCGTTGCCAATCTAGGGTTATAAATAGAAAGCATAAGCTTAATTATCTATCGATTTCTATTATCAATGTTAAGGTAAATATGCAAATTAGTTGTTAAGAAAAAAATGGGGCGCAATTTGAAAATGCTGCGACAGAAAAAATTACATTTTAATATTTTGGATAACTGTATTATACAATGAGGAGGGATATTTTAAGTCTCTACGGATTTTTCATTACTTCTGCGTGGAAATTTTATTAAAAATTAATTTTAAAAAATGCGATCATAACTTTTCTGAAAAAAAAAAAAAAAACCTTGATCAATATTATTTCGAACTTTTAAGATTTTTTTGGAGATTTAAAATTTATTATAGCTTAGACGTGTACAAGGATATTTTTTGAAGAAAAAAACTTAAATTGTGGAAGTCGTATAAATAATTTTTACCGAATTTATATATTTTTTTTTTATCGGTTAACTTGTCGTCCGATGCAGCCAA
Organism: Polydesmus complanatus; assembly: GCA_034692225.1. Lineage (NCBI taxonomy): Eukaryota > Metazoa > Arthropoda > Diplopoda > Polydesmida > Polydesmidae > Polydesmus > Polydesmus complanatus. Next base: position 34,985 of record JAQGAZ010000994.1, read on the forward strand.
AAAACGTGAAAGGACTAACCTAGTTTTGCGGTTAACCTGTATTAAACGATGTATCTCGCGCATTAAAAAAAAACCACAACATTAAAAATAACGAATAAACCTTCAAAAGTAATTTTTAATTTAAGTTACAAAAAAATTCAATCAATTAGCAATTTAAAATATGACAAACAAACCCGGAATCAAATCAAAGTTTGTCCAGATATTTTATTCTATTTACCGAACGATTTTAAAAACCCTTTTAGCAATTATTGATTATTATTTTTTTAAAGTTAAGAGTTGCAGCTTAATTATCAAGCAGTTTTGTTTTCCCTTTATCATAAATTCTTTATCATTATTCTTTGACCAGTCACGTTATTAACTTTAAAATGACCCGAAGGGGTTATTGCGGGGCAAGAGAAAGATCCGCGCTCCGGTTACAAGTACCGCACGCGTTAAAATCGTTCGTCATTCGCACCATTAATACCAACAATTTCTATCAAATCTAGATTAAATTTTTCTTATTGAATAAATAATAAATTTTTGAAGCGCCAAAAGTTGTTGACGCGCGCGTGACTCGACACGTGCTGACGGAAAAAGTTGTCTTAGTATCTAGCGATGTGAATGATGCTTATGTATATATGTGTGTGTGTAAATGTGCTATATCTATCTATTAGCGTAGTTGTTGAGGTGCTGAGATGAGAGAAAAAGAGGTAGCTTTTATCAATTTGTTCCTGGTTGTTAGGGCTGCGAACACGAGAAGCAACAACATCTTCATATCAGTCAATCTTTGGGCTGCTCCTACCGAGGTGGTTCTCTTCCAAACGTCAACCAAATTGACAACAACAGCATAGATCTGCAGGTAAGGGCTCACATAATACATTGTTTACGCCAATCCGTGCCTTGCCTTTGCCCATGTGCTGTGTGTGTATTATAATAACGTAGTTGTGTAGTAAGTAGTAGTACCCAGTACCTACTGCACTAGATTTTTCAACCTGTTTCATCCGTCGTGTGTAATACATTTTGTCAAAGCTCTCTTTTATTCTTCTTCTTCTTCCTCGTTCACTACTGTACTCGTTCTCTATGGATGTGTCTGCTGTTAGTGAAATCGATTTCCATCGTCTTGTCTCTCTCTCTCCTCGTGCGCGTTATTTTTGGTGGGGGAGAGGGGGAGATAATATTGTTATTACAACAGGTTGGTATTGTACGCGCTCCGTTTTGTCCATTATTTTTTTCTTTCTTTCATTTAAACGTGCGCGGTATTAAGTGTACACAATAACAACACTGGCAATGTATAATGAGATCGTTTTCGAAACAGAGAGAGAGAGAGCAAATAGTATTTTTTTTTATATACAGTAGTATTGGAAGAAGATGGATGATATAGTTTCTCTGGTTAAAGTTGACGCGCTCGTTATTCGACTACGTTTATGAATCTTAAATGAATTTGTGAGCTGCGAACTTTTTTTATTATTATCATACTTTTCACGGGCTCACAAGTGTTTTTTTTTTTTATTTCTTGCGGAATGATATACTTATCCTTTGCAGTTTAGACTAGACTTACTTTATTATGGATTTTGAAGGCGTTGATCTTGATATTATTATTATGTGAGGAGTTATAGTTTTTTTTTTTTTTCTTTCGTTTTTTTTTTATTTTTGTTTGGAGGAATTGCGCATACAGTAATCAAGTGGGAATAAATGGAATGAGCTCATTTTTTTTATGTGCATATTTATAAGCTTTTTATAAAGTTTATCTTCGTAGAAAAAAAATTGGATAATAAATTGCAATTTAAAATTTTTTTTTATTTTTTTAACTTTTTATTATTTTTTTTTTAGAGGCTTTTATATTTTATAGTAAAACGTTTACTTTAGAAAATGTACGCAGTATAAATTTTGCGTTAGATTTCATTAAAAATAATTTTGGAATTAATATAATTTGAATAACGCCTTTTTACCGTTATACACGATACGTTTATGTAAATTTGTTTTTTTAAAAAAAAATTTTTTTATTAGTTTGAAAGCATAGTTAGTAAATTATTTTTCATATTAATTTAAAATGATGTACAAACTACAAAATAGGTCTACGAGGATGAGAATTGCTGTAATAAAAGCTGCAAAATATATAATATTTATATATATATATTTTTTTTTTGAAAATTAATTTACGTTAAAACATACGGTAATATTATATTTTCGTTATTTTTTTTTAAAAAAATATATATATTTGTTGGCTAATTAAAGTAATGAATTATACAGTTACTTTTAGCATTAAGTTAATTGCTTTTGTTAGTCCATAAACACACTACAGTATATGGTATTACAACATAACCTAGCGCCGGTTTTAATAATAAAATTTTCAACGTGCCGGTTAACATCACTTTTGGTGTTTGCATTTTTATCGTATAAACGAATATAGATTAATAATTTTTGCGAACTTCCATAATAGGCTGATTGAAAATGCGACGCTCGTAATTATTAACAGTTGACATTATCTTGGTCCGCACGACGATTTAATAATAAGCGTATATTATAATAATGCACAAAACGACTGCATAGTGAACAATCCTAGTGCTAAATTAACAACCTGCCATCTAAAAAAAAATTTAAATATACACATTTTACGGTCAGTTGACACGCAATAATTGTGAGCCAGGGTTATCTATCTACTTATTCAGATGGCATAATATCACACTCGAGAACTCATCTCACACAATACGTCTTGTGCCATTTTTCACGGTTAGGCAGGGCTAAGCTATAACCATTATAATACTGTAATTATAAAAATAGTAGTGGTGGAAAGAACTGTTTTTGTTTTTTCGAGCTAGATTGCAGTCGTAACTTTAAGGTACCGTTGTTACATGGTTCCTGTTCAATATAGTAATTATTATTGAAGACATTTTCGTGGAAAAACAAAATAAAGTGACCCCGATTTTGATTTGAATTTTTTCGCATTAAATTTTTTTACTACTGTATTGAAGCCCTGATTAATTAAATTAGATTTTTGATGGTTTATTCTCTTCTAAAAATTTAGTTTTTAAGCGAATTTTATTACAGTATTAGCATTTAATAATATTTTTTTGTTTATATATTTAATAATAGTTTTTGAAGCACATTTATGTTTTTCTCAAAAACATTTTTTTAGCAGATATTGGACATTTATTTTAAAAACAGTCTACTATTTGAAGCAAGCTAGTTAATTTAGATTTATTAATTAACCAATAGATAATCAACTATTATTAGTCATATAGTAGGTGAAATATTGTTATTTTTTTAAAATTATAGTCTGGAAACGTATCTCCAATGTTTACACCTGAAAACGTACTTTTTCTAAAATTCAAAATCGGGCTTGGGTGTACATGTAGTTTGAATGTGGGTTTTTTTTTTGTTAAATAATTAAATTTTTAAACAATAGTCAAGTATAATTATTGTTATGCATAGATTTTAAACGTATCAAGCACTTTCAATATAATTTTCAATAATATTGCATGCTCATTGAATCGCTATCATTGATATTAGCTTACTTAATTTTAAATATACAGTACTGTATTTGTATTTATGATGGATCGTGATGGGTTTATCATAGTAACTTTTATAGTTATTTCGCGTTGGTTTTTGGCGTGATAATTTATTCCAATTTGAAGTTGTGGGGGATGAAGTTTTTATTTTTAACATTAAATAACAAGAGGCGTTTTCTTAAAGCGAGATAACGACGAGTTCAATTCGCAGGTGCGGCAGCTGTTATGAAATCGAAATTCCCGCCATAATTATATGCATTTTCCTTCGCAATTAAATTCTAAATTTATTTTATGCGGTTACTAAATTAAACATTTTAAGCTAAAAATGTGCTATACCGTTTTAATAACAAAAATAGTAATACAGTTTTTTTTTTTTTTTTTATACGTTAATTTAATATACATTAAAGTCGGCAAATATATTTGTGTACATGTAATTATATCGTAATTACATTTGGCAGTTTTGGAAATTAGTCAGCGATTTTTATTATTAAAGGAATTTCAAAATACCGGTACGTCTTTTGAATCCTTATTACAATTAATTAATCAATAATTTAAATGTAAACTTTCATATTTGATCAATTTAGATTTCATATAATTACAGTACAGCGCGGTCGCGATTATCGGAACAATTGATTGTCAGTCATGTTCGGATAATCAATTTGTTCGGATAATCAAATT